>VZQC01006815.1:559031-587942 GCA_009823505.1 Rhizomys pruinosus
CCTAGCGGTTAAGAGCACCGACGCTCTTGCAGAGGACCCGGGTTCGATCCCCAGCACCCACATGGCGGCTAAGAACCGTCTGTAACTCCAATTCCAGGAGAACTCCAGTTCCAGGGGAATCCGAGACCCTCTTCTGACCTCCGCGGCATTGCACGACACGGGTGCACAGACCTGCATGCAGACAGTACATTCATACACATACAAAAAATAAATAAATAATAAAAAAAAAATTAAAAAAAAAAAAAGACAGTTCTTAGCTGCCAAGTGGGTGCTGGGAATTGAACCTGGGTCCTCTGCAAGAGTAGTTGGCGCTCTTAACTGCTGAGCCATCTGTCCATCCCTGATGACACATATCTTTAATCCCAGCACTTGGGGGGCAGAGGTGGGTGGATTCCTGTGAGTTCAAGGCCAGCATGGTCTACATAGTGAGTTCTAGGACATCTGGTGCTATAGGGAGACCCTGCCTCAAAAAAAAAATAAAGAAAGATAGATTTTAATTAAATTAAAGATGAGAGATGACACTTGTAAGTGCTAGGGATATAGTCACTGGTAGAGCACATCATGAGGCTTAGGTTAAATCCCTAGTACTGCAATTATAGTAAATATGAATACATGCATATAAATTTAAATGTTCTCTTTTTTTTTTGTCTTTTTCGAGACAGGGTCTCCCTGTAAGTCCCAGCTGTCCTGGAACCCACGCTGTAGACCAGGCTGGCCTTGAACTCACAAAGATCCGCCTGCCTCTGCCTCCCAAGTGCTAGGATTAAAGGCATGCGCCACCACGCCCGGCTAAATTAAATGTTCTTATTTAAGGGCTGAGCCTATATAGCTCAATAGTAAAGAGTTTGCCTAAAGATGCCACTTGCTGAGCAGAGAGAACATCAACCTTAACTTCCACCAGTGACTCAGCCTTCGGCAACAGAGAAGCCAAACATTTGGCCTTTGAAATAGAATACCCATGACACCGGGGAAGATTACCAGGATCCTAAAGTTTGGACAAGTAAAAGCAACTGGTATTAGTCCAAGAAAATGGAGTTCATACTTTTAAGCAAAGTGAAACAACTCTACTTTCATAATTTTTGATGTGCTGAGAGATGTTCATAATGGTTTTAGTTTTAGAAACAGCAGATTGGACTGGGGGTGTGGCTCAGTAGTAGAACATTTGCCTGGCATACAGAAGGTCCTGGGTAACATCTCTAGCACTGAAAAAGGAGAAAAAAATGGATTACAAAATAACAGTTTTAAAATGCTTATCTAATTTACCACTATTATGTGTATATGTGTGTCCATGTCTCTGTATGAATGCAGGCATGTGTGTGTATGACGGTACACATTGTGGAGGTCAGATGACAACTTTCAGGAGTTGGCTCTTGCCTTCCACTGTGGGTTCTGGGATTGAATTCAGGTCATCAGGCTTGCAAGACCAGTACATTCACCTAAGTCATCTTGTTGGCTCAAAAGAGCAAATTTTTATACTGCAATATTTTGTGGTTACTTTTTTGTTGTTGTTGTTTGTTTTCTTTTCTTTTCTTTAAGACAGGATCTCCCTCCAGCACCAGCTGGCCTGGAACTCACTATGTAGACCAGGCTGGCCTGGAACTAAAAGAGATCTGCCTGGCTCTGCCTCCCGAGTGCTGTGATTAAAGGTGTGTGCCACCACGCCTGGCTTTATACTGTAATATTTTTATAGTATATATAAAAAGGAAAGTGAGAAGGCAGAGCACAGCCTGAGAATATTCACAGTAAGACATCAATAATGAGGGCTGGAGAGATGGCTCAGCATTTAAGAGCACTGACTACTCTTCCAGAGGACTAGAGTTTGATTCCCAGCACTCACATGGCAGCTAACAACAGTCCATAACTCCCATTCCAGGGGATCTGACACCCTCTTCTGCTCTCCAAGGGTACTGCATGATATGGGTGCACCTACCTACATGCAAGCAATACACTCATACACATAAAAGTAATAAAATATTTTAAAAAATATTAATAGTGCCAGGTGTGGTGGTGCATGCCTTTAATCCCAGCACTCGGGAGGCAGAGGCAGGTGGATCTCTGTATGTTCAAGGCCAGTCTGGTCTACATAGCAAGCTCCAGGCCAGCTGGGACTAAAGGGAGACCCTGTCTCAAAAAAGACACACACACACACACACACACACACACACACACATTGAAGTCAGCACGATGGCCCACACCTATAATTGCAGCACTCAGGAGACTGAGGAAGGCAGACATTCAGTTTGAAGCCAGCATGGGGTATATAGTGAACCAATGTCTCAAAACCAAAGTAAATGGTGGTTAATTCCAAGTAGTGGGAATTTAGAGCATTTTATGTTTTTACTCCTTTTTTATAGTCAGTATGTTTTACATTTGTTTTTATTTAATTTATTTATTTTTATTTTTTTACATTTGTTTTTAAAAGTGAGGCAGCAGGACTGGAGAGATGGCCTAGAGGTTAAGAGCACTGATCGCTCTTGTAGAGGACCCGGATTCGATCCCCAGCACCCACATGGCGGCTGAGAACCGTCTGTAATTCCAATTCCAGGAGAACTCCAGTTCCAGGGGAATCTGACACCCTCTTCTGACCTCCGCAGCATTGCACGACACGGGTGCACAGACTTGCATGCAGACAATACATTTATACAAATAAATAAATAAATAAATAAATAAATAAATAAATAAATAGAATAAAAGTGAGACAGCATAGCAGGGTTATTTTGTTTTGCAGTACAGGGCATTGAATCCAGAGGTCACACTTCCTAGGCAGGCACTCCACCGTTGAGTGACATCCTCCTTGCCCCACCCCCCTATTTTTTCCTCCATGATTTTGACAGTTTGACTACATTTCCCAGGTTGGTTTCAACTCACCTTGTCGTCTTGGCAACCACTGACCCCCCTGCTTCCAGGCCCAGACAGTGCAGCTGTTTTCATTTTGTAAAACTCAAGATGTTAGTGCCACCTGGGACTTTGCAGGGCCACTTACCTGGCTTCTCAACTCTTGGGGAGATGAAAGGAGCAGGCTAAAGAGTGAGAAAATTAAAATGCTTTGCCAAAGAAAAGCCCACAAAGGGGGCTGGAGAGGTGACTCAGCGGTTAACAGCACTTCCAGATGACTGGAGTTCAGTTCCCAGCACCCACATGGCAGCTAAAACCTGTCCTTAACTCCAGTTCCAGGAGACTGGATGCCCTCTTCGCGTCTCTGAGAACACCTGGCACACACGGTGCACTTACATACAAGGAGACAAAATAAACATGCAAATAAACAAAATCTAAGATTTTTAGAAGCCCTCATAGGGTTCGTGCTTGCCTAACACGCATGATGCCCTGGTGTGGATCCCCAGCACTACATAAAACAGAGTGTGATGGTGCACCCCTGAATCCCAGGGCTCAGGAGGTAGATAAGGAGAAGGACAAGTTGAAGATTGTCAGAAGTGGCAGTGCACACCTTTAATCCCAGAACTCAGGAGTCAGACACAGGTAGATCTCTGTGAGATTGAGGCCAGCCTGGTCTACACAGCAAGTTCCAGGCCAGTTTGGGCTGCATGGTGAGACTTGTCTTTATTTTTATTTTTGTTTTATTTATTTTATTTTTATTTTTATTTTTTTGAGACAGGGTCTCCCTGTAGCCCCAGCTGGCCTGGAACTCAGTACGTAGACCAGACTGGCCTTGACTTCACAGAGGTACGCCTGTTTCTGCCTCCCAAGTGCTGGGATTAAAGGTGTGTGCCACTGCACCTGCTAAAACTTTGTCTTTAAAAGAAAAAAAAATGTTGGGGCTGGAGAGATGGCCTAGCGGTTAAGAGCGCTGCTATTGCAGAAGACCCGGGTTCGATTCCCAGCACCCACATGGCGGCTGAGAATGGTCTTTAACTCCAGTTCCAGGGGAATCTGACACCCTCTTCTGACCTCTGCAGCATTGCATGACACGGGTATACAAACCTACATTCAGACAGTACATTCATACACGTAAAAAATAAATAAAATAAAGAGTGCCGACTGCTCTTGCAGAGGACCCGGGTTCGAGCCCCAGCACCCATATGGTGGCTGAGAACCATCTTTAACTCCAGCTCTAGGGGAATCCAACACCCTCTTCTGACAACATGGGTGCACCAACCTACAGGCAGTACATTCATACACATACAAAAATAAATTAAATAAAATAAAAAAGAAAAAATGTTGTTAGAGGTCTTCTTCAGCTTCATATTGAGTGTTCTACTTAGCTCTGTATTGCTGTGATATAATACTGACCAAAGCTAACTTGGGGAGGAAGGGTTTATTTCAATTTACAGTACAAACCTTCATCGAGGGAAGCCAGGATAGGAACTCAAGCAGGAACCTGGAGGCAGGAACTGAAGAACAGACCATGCAAGAACACTACTTACTGGCTTGCTCCTCTGACCTGTGTTCTGCCTGCTTTCTCATACAACCTAAAACCACTTGCCTGGGAGTGGCACTATGCATAGTGGGCTGGGCCCTCCCACATCATGCCACAATCAAGAAGATGCCTCACAGATGTGCCCACAGGCCAGTTAAACAGAGGAGATTCCCCAGTTGAGGCTCTCTCTTCCCAGGTGCGTCATCTTGACAGCTGCAGCTGGACAACTGTCCAGTACAGTGAGTCTGAAGTCAGCCCAGATTTCATGATATCCTGTCTCAAAATCAAACAAAACCCAGGTCCCAACACTCAGGAGGGAGAGACAGGTGGATCTCTGTGAGATTAAGGCCAGCCTGGTCTACATAGTGTTCCAGGCCAGCTGGGACTACAGGGAGACCCTGTCTCAAAAAGACATCCCCCCACCTTGGGGCTGGAGAGATGGCCTAGCAGTTAAGAGCGCCGACCGCTCTTACAGAGGACCCAGGTTCGATCCCCAGCACCCACATGGTGGCCGAGAACCATCTGAAACTCCAATTCCAGAACTCCAGTTCCAGGGGAATCCAACACCCTCTTCTGACCTCCGCGGCATTGCACGACACGGGTGCACAAACTTGCATGCAGATAATACATTCATACACATACAGAAATAAATAAAAATTAA
Organism: Rhizomys pruinosus; assembly: GCA_009823505.1. Taxonomy (NCBI): domain Eukaryota; kingdom Metazoa; phylum Chordata; class Mammalia; order Rodentia; family Spalacidae; genus Rhizomys; species Rhizomys pruinosus. The sequence goes on from VZQC01006815.1 coordinate 564,068, forward strand.
AAAAGACACCCCCCCCCAAAAAATTAGTGGGGATATGACTCTGGAGGTAAAAACTTTTGCTGTGCTTCCTTAAGTTCAAATCCTCATTTCAGTTGAGTTCCTTAATTCAAATCCCAAGAATGTATGTAAAAATTTGGGCATGGTTGTGTGGACCTGAAATTTCAGTGCTGTGTAGGGAAGAAGTGAGGAGGAGGCAGAGACGGGAGAATCTCTGAGACTTGCTGGTTACTAGCCCAGTTTCAGGTTCAGTGAGAGACTCTGTTTTAAGAAAATAAGGCAGAGCCGGCGTGGTGGCACAAGCCTTTAATCCTAGCACTTGGGAGGGAGAGGCAGGCAGATCTCTGTGAGTTCAAGGCCCGCCTGGTCTACATAGTGAGCTCCAGGCCAGCTGGGACCAAAGGGAGACCCTGACTCAAAAAGACAAAAAAAAAAGAAAAAGAAAAGAAGGCAGAAAGTGATTAGAGCAGACGTCTGGCATCTATATGGGTGCATGCATACCCATATATACATCCTCACTATGCATACATACATTAACACACGCACATACACAAAAAAAAATTTTTAAAGATTTATATTTACTTATGTATGTGTCCATGTATATATAAGCCACTCGTGCGTGTGGCTTTGTGCTTAGGCTGGAAAAGGATCAGATTTCTTGGAGCTTCAGTTACAGATGGGTGGGGGCACCTGACGTAGGTTCTGGGAACTGAATTCCAGTCCTCCAGAAGGGCAGTGAGTGCTTTTAACCAAGACATCCTGGTCTACATATCAAGTTCCAGCCAACCAGGGAAACCCAACTCAAAAAAAAAAAAAAATCCTTCATGTAAAGGGTGAGAATATAGATGGATAAGCATTGTGGAGGGGCCGAACGAGGCCTCTGTGCTCTCGGTGAACCAAGCAGCAGGGGTGCTCCTCCCTGAGAACTCCTTTTCTCTTCCCTCTCACCACACACTCCTTTCACATCTCTCTCATGGAGTGCCTGGCTGACAGTGTGGAGGTTTCTTTTGTATCTCCACACTTGGCTCAAAAGTTCTTTTTTATTATGTACATATTCTATTCCTTTTTTTATTTTTTATGTGTATGAGTGTACTGTCTGCATGTAAGTAGGTACACCCGTGTCGTGCAATGCTGCGGAGGTCAGAGGAGGGCATCAGATTCTCCTGGAACTGGAGTTAAGATGGTCCTGGGGCTGGAGAGATGGCCTAGTGGTTAAGAGCGCCGTCCGCTCTTACAGAGGACCCGGGTTTGATCCCCAGCACCCACATGGCGGCCGAGAACCGTCTGAAACTCCAATTCCAGGAGAACTCCAGTTCCAGGGGAATCCGACACCTTCTTCCGACCTCCGCGGCATTGCATGACACGGGTGCACAATCTTGCATGCAGACAGTGCATTTATACACATACAGAAATAAAATTTAAAAAAATTAAAAAAAAAAAAGATGGTCCTTAGCTGCCATGTGGGTACTGGCATCGAACTTTGGTCCTCTGCATGAGCAATCGGTGCTCTTAACCGCTGAGCCAACTCTCCAGCCCTCCTTTTTTATCAAGTTTTTGGGTCCTCCTTCCTAACAATTTTTTTTTCAAAGCCAATGCTACAAAATTGTTTTAAAGTTCCTGTATATTAGATACTTTCATGTTCCTGAGACAAAATACCTGGCAAAAGTAACTTAAGGGAGAAGGGTTTATTTATTTATACATTTATTTATTTATTTATTTATTTATTTATTTATTTATTTATTTTTGAGACAGCAGTCCTGGAACTTGCTCTGTAGACCAGGCTGGCCTTGAACTCACAAACTCACAGAGATCTGCCTGCCTCTGCCTCCCAAGTGCTGGGATTAAAGGTGTGCACCACCACACCCGCTGAGGTTTTTTTTTTTTTAATAAAAGGAAGAGTTTATTTGAGCTTATGATTGACGGTTCCAGGGAATTAAGAGTCCACTGTGGTGGGGAGGCATGTTGGCTGGGGCTGGAGCAGAAAGCCGAGGTTCACATCTCCAATGAGCACCAAAAGCCTCGAGGCAGTTGAGAAGGGTTTATTTTGACTCGCAGTCCATCACAGTGGGGCAGATACGGGGCAGAAGAGTGAGGCAGCTGGTCACCCTGTGTCGTCAGGAATCAGAGAGGGTGAATGATGGTGCTCAGCTCATCTTCTCCTTTTTATTCCACCTGGGACCTGAGACCACAGAATAGTACTGCCCACAGTTATGGTGGGTCATCCCACTTCCATTACTACAGTCTAGAAACTGTCACAGACAAGCCCAGAGGTTTGTCTCCTAGGTGATTGAAGAGCTTGCCAAGTTGACAATAAATATGAAATATCCCAGCTTATATAATGAGTATTTTGAAAATCAGGACTGTCTCCAAAATGATTTCTCTCTCTCTCTCTCTCTCTCTCTCTCTCTCTCTCTCTCTCTCTCAGTGTTCCAGTTATCTCTTACAGAACAGCAATCTCCTCTTCTCCCAAGTCAATGCGACTCCTTTGGGCACTGTGAAGAGAGGGGAGAAAAGAAATGTCACCTGGGTAGTTCTTCTACCACTATTCATGATTCTATTGGTCAGAGCTGGGCTGGAAAGGTGTACCTCTTCTCTCAGTGATATTAGCTGGACCCGAGGGGACAGGCTGAAGGTCTCAGGTGGTCTTGCCCTGTGTAGACATATTATGGCTGTTGGCTGCAATGCACTCTTCTCTTCCAAATGATTATTCACCTTCAATCATTCTCTCATTATTATGTAGCCTAACCTGTGCTTTAATGTCAATGTTTGATTTCTAATAGGGTAAAGAAGGAAACTTCAAGGTCCTCTAAAGACCTGTGGTGGTGCACACCTTTAATCCTAGCACTCGGGAGGCAGAGGCAGGCAGATCTTTGTGAGTTCAAGGCCAGCCTGGTCTACAGAGAGAGTTCCAGGACAGCTGGGACTACAAGGAGACCCTGTCTCGAAAAAATTTAAGGCCAGTCATGGTGGCACACACCTTTTATCCCAGCCCTTGGGAGGCAGAGGCAGGCAGATCTCTGGAGTTCAAGGGCAGGCTGGTCTACATAGTGATTTCCAGGACAACTGGGGCTACAGGAAAGGAAGGAAGGAAGGAAGGAAGGAAGGAAGGAAGGAAGGAAGGAAGGAAGGAAGGAAGGAAGGAAGGGAGGGAGGGAGGAAGGAAATCTAGCAAGTCACACCTAGAATCAAGGGTGAGGAAATGGAAATGGCCAAGGTTATGCAAGGGGGAGGGTGGTCTGGCATCTCATGGGGTGGACTGGAAAAGCAGGAGACAAGGTTTTCCTACGCAAACCAGTCTGGCCTCCAGCTTGCAGCCCTTCTCTCCTCTGCCTCTGTGTTGGGATTAGAGGCTTGCAGCACCACACCCACTGTGGGCCTCCTTAGTAATAATTTACTCCTCCATGACCATGCCCCCCAGAATACCTGGTGTCAGGAGCTAAACAGGGTCAGGCCTGGTTAGTCTGTGGATGGGAGAAATGATGTATTCAATGAAGAGTTAAAAAACAAATTAATGGGGCTGGAGAGATGGCCTAGTGGTTAAGAGAGCTGACTGCTCTTACAGAGGACCCAGGTTCGATCCCCAGTGCTCACGTGGCGGCTGGGAACCGTCTGTAACTCCAATTCCAGGAGAACTCCAGTTCCAGGGGAATCTGACGCCCTCTTCTGACCTCCGAGGCATTGCACGACACAGGTGCACAGACCTACATGCAGACAATATTCATACACATAAATAAATAAAAATTAAAAAAATAAAAATAAGAAAAAATTTTTTTGAGATTGGGTCTTTTATATAGTCCAGGCAGGCCACACACTCACTATGCTGGACAGGTTGGGCTTGAATTTCTGATCCTCCTGTTCAGCCTTAGTACTAGGACTGCAGGCACGTACCACCATGGCCAGTTGAAATCATTTTTTTTTTCTTTTCTGAAAGAATGTTAAGAACTGCCAGATCAGGGGGAGAGCTGTGAAATGCTGACTTAGAGATGGAACACAGCTGCTGCACACCAACAACCCAGTCAAAACCGCAGTGTGAGGGGCTAGAGAAATGGCTCAGTGGTTAAGAGCACTGGCTATTTTTGCAAAGGTCCTGGGTGAGGAATCCCAAGGCCCCACCTTTGGCAGAGGAGCTATTAGAAGTTGATGGCTGCTGAGAGTGGCTGTTGAACCACTCTCTTTTGGGGACATGGCTGTCCATGTCCCAGTGGATGGCTCCATGCCTATGCACATGTGGGCAGAACTATGTGAACTCATGGGGTTAGTAAGAGCAAAAAGGAGGACATAGATTTGGGGGAGTTGGAAGAAGGTAATGGTAGATGGTTATGATCAAAATGCACTGTATAAGTGTACAAAAATTTCAACAAATATAATAATGCTAAATGAATTTAAAACCACATATGATAATTGTCAACTTGAGTTTAAAGTTGCCCTGGAAACAGACCTCTGGATGTGTATCTACAAGGGTAGTACTTCCAGAAAGGTTTAAGTGGGATGACCCAGTCTGACCTTGGGTAGCGCCATGCCATGGACTGAGTAAAAGGAGAAAGGGGGCTGAGCATCTGCATTCATCTCTCCCTGCATCCTGACTGCAGATGCGACGTGACCAGTCAGCTCATGTTCCTGGGGCCAGGCATTCTCTGCCATAAATGTCTATATTCCCTCAAACTGTATGCCAAATAAACACTTCCTTCTTTAAACTGTTTTTATCAGGTATTTGATCACATCGAAAAGTAACTCCTTAACTATGGTGATGAAAATAATATCCACAACTGGGCTTTTCTCTACTCTTTCTGACACTTTTTTTTCCATCAACCCTACTTGCCTCTTTTTTTTTTTTTTTTTTTTTTTTTTGGTCTTTTTGAGACCTGTATTTCCAGGCTGGCCTTGAACTCACAGAGATCCACCAGCCTTTGCCTCCTAAGTGCCTCACTAAACACTTGTCCTCATAGTTCCCAAGACCAAAGTTCTGCTGCATCCCTGTGTGGCACACAAAGGATGCTTATGTCGAGAATGCTTCCCTAGCATCCTGTCCCTAGTCTTTGTGTGATCTGGATCTCTGAGGGCATCCAGAATCCCCAGCACTCTCTACTCTCTACATCATCTCTCCACTCTGCAGGATCGAGGATTCACTGGGGGAAGCCTTCTCTGCCCCTTTCCTAGGCCCTCGTTAGACCCTGTGTGCTTGATCTTTCAGAATGTAGCCATGCTACAGTTGCTTGCTTCTCTCACCATTCTGAAAGTTCCTTCAATACAGGAACTGTCTCTTTAAAATTTATTTTATTTTTTTTAGGGGGGAGACCAGAAAAACCAGGAAATATTTGTTTTATTTATTTATATATTTTTTTATTTTTATTTTATTTTATTTATGCATATGAATGTACTGACTGCATGTAGGTTTGTGCACCTGTGTCATGCAATGCCACGTAGGTCAGAAGAGGGTGTCGGATTCCCCAGGAACTGGAGTTCTCCTGGAATTGGAGTTACAGACGGTTCTCAGCCGCCATGTGGGCGCTGGGGATCGAACCCGGATCCTCTGTAAGAGCGGTTGGCGCTCTTAACCGCTAGGCCATCTCTCCAGCCCCCGAAATTTATTTTATTTTTTTAATTTTTATTTATTTTTTTATGTGTATGAATGTACTGTCTGCATGTAGATCTGTGCACCCGTGTCATGCAATGCCGCGGAGGTCGGAGGTCAGAAGAGGGTCGCGGATTCCCCTGGAACTGGAGTTCTCCTGGAATTGGAGTTTCAGATGGTTCTCAGCCGCCATGTGGGCACTGGGGATCGAACCCAGGTCCTCTGCAAGAGCGGTTGGCACTTTTAACCGCTAGGCCATCTCTCTAGCCCCAAAAATTTATTTTATTTTTTTGCTGGGTGTGGTACACACCTTTAATCCCAGCACTTGGAAGGAAGAGGTGGATCTCTGTGAGTTCAAGGCCAGCCTGGTCTACATAGTAAGTTCCAGGATAGCTGGGACTACAGGGAGATCCTATCTCAAAAAAGACCAAAAAATTTTTTTTTATTTTTTTTTGTGAATGAGTTTATTGTCTGCATGTAAGTAGGTACACCTGTCTTGTGCAGGGCCCAAGGAGGTCACAAGAGGGTGTTGGATCCTCTGGAATTGGAATTATGGTTTGTAGTCTTCATGTGGGTGCTGGGAACTGACCCTGGGTCTTCTGCAAGAGCAGCCAATGCTCTTAATGGCTGAGCCATCTCTCTAGTCCCAGAACTGTCTTTTTTATGATTGTTTTTGGTATTCAACTAGTGCCTGGGGTGTGGTGGGGCAATAAATAAGTGAATGGGGAGGAGATCCACTGATGGTAAGGAGCAGAGAGAAGTCGGGAAGGTCCAGTGTATTCTAACATCTGTAACTGAATGGGGATCTCTACCCTTCCATCACTATTCTGACTGAAGAGAAACCAGCACCATCGGCACCAAGGCTCGGTGTCTCCTTATCTGAAGTATCACTTACTACTGTCCAAGGCTCTTCTTCATGTCCAAGATGACAACAGTCCATAACTGGCCTTGCAACAATACAAGCTAAGGAGTCATAGAAGGACCCGTACTCCCACACAGGTATTGGTTCGCATTCTGTCTGTGACCCCAAGGGAATCTTCAGACACAATCTGCGATTTTATTTCCTCCTCCCCTAGAAAAAACACCAAGTGTGTACTATAGAACAAATACTAAATAAGAAAAACACCAAGTGTGTACTATAGAACAAATACTAAATAAGAAAAACACCAAGTGTGTACTATAGAACAAATACTAAATACGAAAAATACCAAGTGTCTACTACAAAACAACTACTAAATAAGAAAGCCAACTATAGGACTGAGCACAGTTCAGACTTACTGATTTTTTTCACACTTATTGATTTTTTTTGAGGCAGGGTCTCCCTTTAGTCCGAGCTGGCCTGGAACTCAATATGTAGACCAGGCTGGCCTTGAACTCAGAGATCCGCCTGCCTCTGCCTCCTGGAGTGCTAGGATTAAAGGTGTGCACCACCACATCCAGCTTAAAGATGGTTCTTAGCCATCATGTGGGTGCAGGGAATTGAACCCGGGTCTTCTGCAAGAGCAGTCAGTGCTCTTAACCACTGAGCCACCTTTCTTTTTTTTTGGTCGTTTTGAGACAGGGTCTCCCTGTAGCCCCCAGCTGTCCTGGACTCACTCTGTAGACCAGGCTGGCCTTGAATTCACAAAGATCCGCCTGCCTCTGCCTCCAGAGTGCTAGGATTAAAGGCGTGCGCCACCACGCCCGGCTCCCACTGAGCCATCCTTCTAGGTCCAGTGGTTCATTCTTATAACCCCAGGACTTGGGAGGCTGAGGCAGGAGGCTTAGTGCTCATTTCAAGGCAGCCTGGTTATGATAAGCACATTGTAAAGTTGGTTTTGCAATGAGATGTGGTAATCCTCTGCTTCTGGCATGAGGTGTGACAAAGTGCTTTGGGGCAGAGGAGAGCAAGGCCTTCAGCCTGGAGTTAGCAAGGAAGGCTTTGCCAGTGTGGCAATCGAGTAGACAAGGGGAAACCAGGAAAGCAAAGGGGCCTCCAATTTCATTTCCTCCAAGTCTAGCTTCCCCTTGCACTATACAAAAACCCATGTTTCATTCCACAGCCTATAAATTCCTCAGAAGTCAATCTCTACCTGAAACTCACCATGCAACCCAGGCTGGCCTTGAACTCACTGAAACCCTTCTGCCTCAGCTTCCCAAGGGCTGGGATTAATTTGAGTCTTCTTAATGTTAACTGGGCATGGTGGCACAGATTATTATTATTTTTTTTTGTCTTTTTGAGACAGGGTCTCCCTGTAGCCCCAGGTGTCCTGGAACTCACTGTAAAAAGGCTAGCCTTGAATTCAAGTGCTGGGATTAAAGACGTGGGCAAGACTTTTAATCCCAGTATTTTGGATGTAAAGGCAGGCCAGTCTGGCCAACATAGCCAGATCCAAGCCAGCTGGGCCTACAGGGTGAACTTATCTTAAGACAAAACAGAAAAACAAAACAACAACGAAAAATGTAATGTGAAGCAGGGTGTGGTGGGTGACACATGCCTTTAATTCCAGCAGAAGCAGAGGGAAGGTGGATCTCTGTGAGTTCAAGGCCAGCCTGGTCTACATAGCGAGTTCCAGGCCAGCTGGGGCTACAGGGAGACCCGATCTCAAAAACAAAAACAAAACAAAACAAACAATGAACAAACAAACCACAACCAAAGAGTTCAAATCCAATCTAGTGATTTAGGCAGCCTAGATTGCCTAAAACACACACAGATGCTCAACAATATTTGTTTAATGAATGGATAACTGAGCAGAGGCATGAAGTCAGTGGTTATTGGATGAGGATGTGGAATGGAAGGGAAAATGCAAGATATGCTGGAGAAACCACTGGCTGTGGCTCTGGGGAAGGGAAAGTCTGGGCAGATGAGGTTAAGAGAGGACCTGGGGACAGACTCCTAACATAATTGGATAGTAACAGCAACCAAACATCATTTAACCAGGGTGTGTTGCATGCTGTGATCAGATCTTAACTTTAGACCTGGAGTTTAGGCAATGGAATATCAGCTGAGGTGTGGGGAGGTTGGGTCACCGGGTGGTGGTGGTGATTACAGATTGCTTCATCCCATTAAGAGGTGAAGACACTAAACCAGATGACTGAGGAGGCTGAGGCGGGCAACCCTTGAATACACTGCTAGCCTGGGCTACATAGCAAGTGCCGGGCCAGCCAGGGCTACCCAGTGAAACTGGTTAAAAACAAAACAAAACAAAACAAAAACCGTGAAGACAAGCCGCTAGAACAACATTGGAAAAACAGAGAGTAAGTGGATCCAGCTAAACGCTGAGGTAGAAGGTGCTGATGACTGGGTGGGCAAGGAGGAACCTTTAAGGACACCACAGAAACCAGTTTCAGGTTTGGTAATGTTGGGTCTGAGGTGCCCGGGGAACAGCTTTCTCTGAACCGCAGTGAATTGTGCCACCACCTCCCTGCTCCTCCTACCCCTTTTCGCTTTCCTGTCTTAAATGTGCCCTACAACTCGGCGAGCTGTGGGACCGCACCAGCAGGCCTCACATTCCCCAAGGAGCAAGGATCAGGCCTGGAAGGTCTCGCCGTGACCACTCCAGGGGGCGGCTCCCTGACAGGAAGCCAGGCAGGCCGCCGCTGGACACACAGGAGCTTCCTGCCTGCGCTGCAGCAGGTGCCCAGGCCAAGGCGCCAGCCCTTCACGCTCAGATCAACAGGATGGGACAGCCCAAGCGGAAGGAAGCCTGCGGGGAGGGACACCCCTGCAGACAGAAGCAGGGGCACAGGGTGGAGGGAGCAGGAAGAGCCGCCCGGGCTGCTGAGCTGGCGCTCCTCCAGAGGATTCTGGGCAGGCAGTGACTGGAGGCCATTCAGTCATCTGCCCCCACCCCCACCCGGGGCCTCGGTGGCCCTGGCTTATGGTATTATCATTAGTATTGTGCCGGCTGGCTTTAGGTACACCAGAAGGAACCATCGGAAGATGTTGATGGATTTGGCAGATTCTAGAACAATGCCCTCCATACCCATTTTGTGGGTATCAGGGGGAGCCTTGCACCATTAGCCCTTCTGTCCTGCAGATAGAGACAGCCCACAGGAGCGGCAGTGACTTTTGCCTCGCGCTCGGCCTGTCCAAAAGAGGAGATATAATCTCCGGTTTGCTTTAAGCCCCGTTATCACTGCCTCCGGCTCCAACAGCTGCTGTGAGCCCGCACAAACCGTCTGGGGGGGGGGGAGGGCGTCCAAGAGGAGCCGAGGGCTGGCCCGGAGGCCCGGCCCCCACGCCCGCCCGCTGCCGCACCCTTGCGGCTTGGCCTTCGGCTCCGCCAGTGCGCTGGGAGGACCGGAGGGGCTGTCCGACCGGCCGGGCTGTCCGACCGGCCAGGAGCACCCCCTCCCCGCACTCCCGCTCCTCACCCAGCCCAGCCCCCAGCGGTTTCCAGGCAGGGCGTTGGCGAAGGCCGTGGTCCCGTGGGCGGGCGGGGGAGGCGAGGGCTATTTGAAACAGCTCGTAGACTGTGTTAAACTTCAACCACACCAAGCTCTGACTCGACCTGCAGCCGAGCATCCGCACCCAAGGATAAGAACTCGGGGTCTAGGGCTCCGGGCCACGCCGTTAGCCGTGAGGTCCGGGTTTCCCGTAGGTCCCACATCTCTCAGCCGCCCAGGAGGAGGGACGGGAGGGGCAGAGGCGGACACTGCTGCGGGTGCCGCAGATGGGAGGGCGAGCCAGAGCCAGCGCCCGCCGCCTTGGCGTGGGCAGTGGGTGCGCGAGCAGGTGTCCGCTCCGTGACAGACTCCCTCGCCCCCACCCCGTCGCCCCCGTTCTCCCCAAATCCCCCACGACAAATGATCAGAAACACATCTCGGTGGTTCACCGGCAGATGCGCCAGATCACCGCGCTTCCAAAGCAAATCTCGCCTGCGCCCTGGAGAGCACCACCTCCCCCGCCCGCCTTCCCCACCGCCTGGCGTCCCGCCCACTCCCTGGCGGGCTGAGAGTGCAGCCAGGCGCGAAAGGGACGGGGCGGGGCCAGCGGGCATCCCTCCCCACCCCCCACGTGGGGCCCGGCCCTCCGCAGAGCCACCGCACCGCAGCCGCGCCTCTCCGCGGTGCTCCTGCGGCCCGCGCCGCCCCCCCGCCCGGGCCTGGGCGGGGACGGGGGTGGACAGCAGGCTACGGTGGGAGAGGGGCGTGAGTCAGGTGGCCTCGGGAGTTCCCCGGGGCAGGTCCGAGGGAACACGCTGCCCGGGGTTGTGTACACGCTCCACTGACAGAGCTTCGTGCAGCCGGGCAGCCGCTGATCACGCGTGGCCCCGGGAGCCCATTGGCTGGAGCCTCACACACCTTTGCCGCTGATTGGTCCACCGTAGGCTCCGCCCCCTCCCCCGCCCGGGGCGCGGGGCAGGCAGAGGAGCTACCTGAATGGGGAGGGGGCAGACAGCGCGGAGCGCGGTGGTGGCGGGATCGACGTTGAGTGTCTCCGGGTGGCCGTCTGTGTCTCGGCAGCCAGCAGCCTCGCAGCCAGTCCGTGTGCACTCTGCGGCCAGGCAGCAGCCAACCATGCTCAACTTCGGGGCTTCTCTCCAGCAAGCTTCGGTAAGTCACCTGGGGATGCTAGTCTTCCTTGCCTCTCTGTCTCGGTGTCGGGGGGCCAGCCGGGGGACCCCTGAGGTGAGCCACGCCTGGGAAACCCAGGCTGCTGCAGAGCCTGGAAAGGGGCTTCCTGCCTGCAGGCTGTGGGCATCAGCTAGGGCGCGTGTGCCGCGGAGGGGGTCGGGAGAGGAAGCCCGAGACCCGGACGCCGGGTAGAGCGCTCGTGCCCCCAGGTGTTGTGAGGACAAGGGGCAGTCGCCGGGGGAGGGGGAGGATGGCCGAAGCACAGGAGCGGTGTGGAGGGGGCTCCCTGCGCCTGGCACAGGAAGGGATGCCTCTGTCTGCACCGAGAGAGCGACCCTAGGTGGCAGGGGGCTGCTGAGGAGCTGGCTACCCCAGACGCGAGCCCCTCGTCTGGGGGGGGGGTGTCAGGTGGGGAGCGGGCGTCTGGGCTAGCCCGGGGCTGGGGGAGGTGGCACGGCAGACGTCGCGCGGGGTGATGGATGGCACGCGGGGTTCTGCGGCCGCCGGGGGCGTGAGGCGTCCCCGCAGACGTCGGGAGGGGACTCCTTTCCCCGGCGGAGGCAGGTGGCCGCCTTTGGACTCCCCGGCGGACCCGAGGCTGGGAAGTGGGGCCCGACAGCTGCGCGGGGGAGCCGGGGCCGCGAGACGCGGGGGCCGCGTGTCGAGGCGGGAGCCGTGGGGCCGCGCGTCTGGAGCCCGCGCCTGTGGGCGCCGCACGTCTGGGAATCCGCGGGGACGTGGCGGGCTGTGGCGGGGGCTGCCGGCAGCGGCGGCTGCGGGAGCCGGGCTGGGCTGAGGTTCCCGCGGACCGCGTGGGCGGAGAGCGCCCAGGGCTCGGTCGGCTCCCCCGGGGGCCGCGGGCGGAGGGCGGCGGCCCGGCTTCCGCGGGGACCCGGCTCCTCCTCCCGCAGTTGAGGCGGAGGCCCGCGATGGGCGGGCGGCGGGTGCGCCCGGGGAGCTCCTCGTCCCTGAGTGACCCAGCCCCGGCCTCCGCCAGGGGCGGGAGCGAGGCCCGGCCCCGCTGTCGGTTCCTAAGGGAACGGCGGCTTGGGGGGAGGTGGAAGGGGCGGGCGTCTCCGGAGCTGGCTCCGCCCAGCCCTCCCGCTGCCGGGCGCGCACTAGCGAGCGGTTGGCGGCGGCGCTCGCAGCCCCTCCCCACCCAAGCGGACGCCCCGGCTCTGGAAGTAGGGGAAAGGTGACGGCGCGGCAATTCCCAGTTCACGTTTCCTGCGCCTCCCGGAGCAGCCGCTGATCACGCTTTGTTCACATGCCTCGCCCCCTCCGCCCCCCACCCTCGCCTAGGCCGCGCAGCCAATCCTGGAGAGGGCCGCGGGCCGGTTGGCCAATGGCAGGGGCAGGGCCGCGGAGACGTGCGCGCGGCGAGCAGTGTTGCCGGTGACTCACCCGCTAGCCTCATTGAGGTTAGGGCGGCCCCATCCTTTGGTCCCCGCGAGCGAGGATCTCCCCCGCCGGCCTTCCCCGCCTCCCGCCTCCACCCGGCTTCCTTTTCCTGCCTCGCGCCTCTTTCCTCCCCTCCCTGCTTCCCTTCCCTGCTCACCCCCCTCCACGCCCCCCGCGCTTCCTGCCTGCCTTCATTTTTTCCCCCTTTCTTTGCTTTGGTGACCAGAGAAGCTTTTTTTACACTTAGATCTCCATCCTTTGCAGCTTACATAAAGGCGCCTGCGGTTATGCAATTACATTTTAGTGATATTTCAAGAACAGTGTTTTGTTTGGATTTTAATTCGAAGACGTCATGCAATTCTTAAAACAAGCCGTAAGAATATCTTGCAATAAATTTTATTGGTTTTTCTCTTTTTGAGTGAGGCTGGCCGTATAGCTCCGACATAGCTAAGGCTGATCTCAGACTCGTGATCCTTTCTTCTCCACTTCCCAAGTTGTCACAGCCTCCACTTTACCAAAAACAATTTGGGGGTGCAGAGAAAATAGAGATGGTGGGTAAGAATAAGAGCTGCTCAAAGAACTTTTAATATAAAACATTATTATATAATAGATTGAAGGAGTTGCACAAACAAAACAAACTTTTGTCATCAAGCAGTTAAAGAAATTAAAATATGCTTGCTGGTCTCCAACTTCTTGCAAGTCTCAAATACATTCTATGTCTATCCAGTTTCTGTTGTATAGCAAACCATTATGTTAAGTAGATCCAGCAAAAGAATATATAGAGATGTGAAGATGTTGAGACCTGACTAAAGCTTTTTTTTTCCCCCCCTTTGGTGGTTTTGTGTTTCCAGACAGTAGCTAGATGTAGCCCCAGCTGGCCTGGAACTCACTGGTGATCTGCCTGCCTCTTTGAGTGGTCTGATCAAAGACATGAACTAGCACACCTTGTTGTTGGTTTTTTTAAGAGGTGTCTGTGTTTGGGTTTGTTTTTCTGAGGTCTCCTTGTAGCTGTAGTTGGCCTGGAACAACCTATGTAGACCAGCCTGGCCTCCCGTCTAGATCACTGGCCTCTACCTCTCCTGAATGCTAGGACTAAAGGCATGCACCACCAGACCCAGGTGTTTTTTTTCTTTTCTTTGTTCATTTTGAGACAGGTTCTCACTACGTAGACCAGGCTAGCCTCAAACTAGCAGATTCCTTCTGCTTCTTGGCCTTTAAAGTCCTGGAACTACAGGTGTGAGCCACCAAGCCCATCTAGGCTTTTTTTGTTGTTTTTTACATCCCCCCCACTTGTCTCATTTGATTCATAAGCCATCAAGTTTATTTATTAATTTTAGACTTAAGATAACTTGATAGAACTTAACTTGGAAGTGACATACTTTTTTAGATCACAAATGCATTTAGAATTTGCTTGTGATCCCATTAATGATAATAAAGTATTCATTTCTTTACTGTAAGGATTTAAAATGGTTTATTTTTATGTGTATGAGTGTTTTTCCTGTGTGTGAGTGCGCAGTGCATGTGCAGTGCCCTGGGAGACCAGAAGAGCGAATGGGTCTCCTGGACCTGGGCTTGGCTGCTATTCGGATGCTGGGAACCTGATAGGGATCCTCTGCCAGAGCAGCCATCTCTCAGCACAGGTTGTTTTTAATTGTACGTTCCTGTCATTTGGAGAACAAGAAGTATGATGTACTTTAATCTTTATTTTTACAGGAGGAAAAAATGGAAGTGATTTCTGAAAGGCCAAAAGAGAGTGTGTATTCCTGGAACAAAACTGCAGAGAAAAGCGATTTTGAGGCTGTTGAAGCACTCATGTCCATGTCCTGTAACTGGAAGTCTGATTTTAAGAAATATCTTGAAAACAGACCTGTGACACCAGCATCTGATATGTCAGAGGAAGACAATCTGCTTCCAGGGACACCTGATTTTCATACGATTCCAGCATTTGTGAGTATCATTTTTAAATGGATATAAATTGCAGAATTTAAGATCTACAAACTATTTCTCACAATGTTCCTTGTGTTTCTTTTTAGTGCTTGACTCCACCTTACAGTCCCTCTGATTTTGAACCCTCTCAAGTGTCTACTATGATGGCTCCAGTGCCATCTACTGGCCACTTCAAATCATTCTCAGATGCTGCCACCAAACCTGCCATTGCTGCACCTTTCAAAGAGGAGAAGAGCCCACCGACAGCCCTTCCCCTGCCCAAGGCTCAAGCAACAAGTGTCATCCGTCACACAGCTGACGCCCAGCTGTGTAACCACCAGTCCTGCCCTGTGAAGGCAGCAAGCATCCTCAACTATGAGGACAATTCTTTACGAAGAAGAATCCACTTAAATGCTGAGGCTTCAAGAAAGAACATACCCTGTGCAGCGGTGTCACCAAACAAATCCAAGTGTGAGGAAAAGACAGCGACAAATGTCGATGAGAAAGCAGGCGCTGCACTTTATGACTTTTCCATGCCTTCCTCAGAGACGGTCATTTGTAGATCCCAGCCAGCACCTCTGTCCCCACTGCAGAAGTCAGTGTTGGTGTCTCCACCTGTAGTACCCACTGGGGGAGTATCACCTATGCCCGTCATTTGTCAGATGGTTCCTCTTCCTACAAACAGCCCTGTTGTGACCACAGTTGTACCCAGCACTCCACCCACCCAGCCACCAGCTGTCTGTCCACCTGTGGTGTTCATGGGCACTCAGGTGCCCAAAGGCGCTGTCATGTTTGTGGTACCCCAGCCTATGGTGCAGAGCCCAAAGCCTCCAGTGGTGAGCCCCAATGGCACCAGACTGTCTCCCATTGCCCCTGCACCTGGGTTCTCACCCTCAGCAGCAAAAGTCACTCCCCAGATTGATTCATCCAGAGTAAGAAGTCACATCTGTGGCCACCCAGGATGCGGCAAGACCTACTTTAAAAGTTCCCATCTGAAGGCCCACATGAGAACACACACAGGTACTGACCATATTCTGTTTGTATACTGAAGGTGAATGTGTATGTAGTGTTTGAATGTGATCACACATACAAAGCTAGCATTGAAGAAGAATTTGCTTTGTCACCTAGTTCAGGGGATGATGAAATGTCTTTAAAATTGCTAAACTTGCCGGGCGTGGTGGCGCACGCCTTTAATCCTAGCACTTGGGAGGCAGAGGCAGACGGATCTTTGTGAGTTCAAGGCCAGACTGGTCTACAGAGTGAGTTCCAGGACAGCTGGGGTTATAGGGAGACCCTGTCTCAAAAAGACCAAAAATAAAATAAAATAAAATAAAATAAAATAAAATAAAATAAAATTGCTAAACTTGTCCTTGGCAGCACACACCTGTCTTCCCAGCACTTGGGAAATGGAGGGCAGATCGAGCACACCTGGTAATAAGTTGATAGTCTATTAACTTACTAGATTTTACTTTTAAACTGTATGTCTACATGTATCTCTAGATATAGTAGAATATATAATTTGGAGATTCCTAAATATATAACAATCTGGCTTTCTTATAGGAGAAAAGCCCTTCAGCTGTAGCTGGAAAGGTTGTGAAAGGAGATTTGCTCGTTCTGATGAACTGTCCAGACACCGGCGAACCCACACGGGGGAGAAGAAATTTGCCTGTCCCATGTGTGACCGGCGGTTCATGAGAAGTGACCATTTGACCAAGCATGCCCGGCGCCACCTGTCAGCCAAGAAGCTCCCAAACTGGCAAATGGAAGTGAGCAAGTTAAATGACATTGCTGTCCCTCCAACCCCTGCACCCACACAGTGACAGATCAGGTGAAGACTCAGAACTAACTTTGGTCATAGTCAAGACCCAGTGGTGGTGTCAGAATGCTTCTGCTGCGAGTCTGTGGCCCTCCAATTGGGGCTAAAGCAGATGCCCCTGGCCTGAGGTGAAGGCCCAGCCTGGGTTAGAGGACAAGTGCTTCGGCCGTAGCAGGCCACAGAAGGGCAGGTTTCCTTTCTTATCTTGTAAGAGGTGAGAAAGCTTTTACTCCTTTGAATAGTTGTTGGAGGTTTCAGATGAGGTCAGCACAGCACAGATTTCCAATTTGTGTGCACATTTGGTACTTCGTTTTTGCAGTTCATACTTGAGACCAACTTTACAATGTGATTCTTCTAAAGCACTGGTTTCAAGAATACAGACTGGAAATTATGGTACAGAGACATAGAAAAATCTGTTTGGGTTACATAAAGGTGGTCATCTTTTCCTAGAGTTATCTTGTTTATTCCTAGTCTTTCCAGTCAACTTCATGGATGTAGTTATTAAGTATATCTAAAACTATCATTTTTACACTGTTGTTGTTATTTGAAATTGAACAGCTGTACATTGCTAAGTGGGGGTACAAAGAATTGAATCCTCATTAATTTAATTGCTTTGGAGTGCAGCTAAAATTTTTAATTTTTGTTTTGAAAGTTTAACAAATGACTATTTAGGCATTTTTATTATGCTTTGGATTTTAGTTTGCCTGAAGTTTCTTGTGTAGATTTGAAAATTGTATGCCAGTGTGTTTTCTGTAGACTCTTAAGATACACTGCACTTTGTTTAGGAAAAGTTTGAAGATGAAAATGTAAAGAAGGGATATCAAGAATTTGAGATAACTCCTTGAGAAGGATGGCTTTTATCATCAGTAAAGGACCCTTATGTTATTGAAGATACAGTGTGTGCTTTGTTCAATTAGAAAGTTAGTGACCATGATTCACAGATGGATAATTGTCCTATTTATTTATAGGAGTTTTTCAGGGATGTGAAAGTAGGTAGGTAGAGAAATTATTAGAGAATTCACTTTTTCCAACTTGAAAATTATATTTACAACATGTAAGAGTCATGTTTCTTAGCACCACAGTGTTGGGAACCTCTGAGAAATTCAAGGAGTCTTTTAAGTATCACAGTGTGTAGCACCTGAAGTTGTAGGGGAGTAAATCCAGGGCCTTGGGATGTTCGGCAAGCACTCCACCATTGAGCTCTAGCTCTAAAACAGCGGGTTTTGTTAACAGTATTTCTGTTACATTCTGTTGTATAGTGGATGATGCACATGGCGATTAAAGTAAATTGTTTAAAATACATAGTGAAAACTCACTATATCCCATGTAAAATTTTTCTGTATCCTGGATATAGGTTTCTGACATAAAAACTTGGACTGTTGGAAAAGGCTTTTCTTAATTAAAATCGTGAGTTAACAATTTGCACAATATTTTTTGTTGTACTTTATATCTTGTTTACAATAAAAAATTTCCTTTGGTATACATAATGTCTTTATTTCATTTGTTAAAAACCATTCTCCACCTTACCTTGATGTCAATCATCTGTATTATCTGGGAACTTAAGGATCTGAATTTCTCTCAGGATCTCATTCACATGAGAACAGTGGGAACCTGTATCTTTCATATGAATCAAAGAACAAAGTTCAGGCCAAGTATCTGTCTTTGAGATGATGTAGGACTCAGCCACTAGTTTTAGGGTATTTTATTTTAGAGGTAGGGTGATCTTCTAGCCTCTGCCTCCAAGCTGCTAGAGTTACAGGTATGGGCCACCACACTTGGATCACATTTGCTTTTTAAATGTTCTTGTGCTTTTTAATAATTTGAGCTTGAAGTACATCTCCTGCCCTCAGCAAAACCTTGCTAAGTAACATTCAAGTTTACGAGAATACCACAGTGAATGATTACAAGCCACAAAACTGCAGTGGGAATGAAGGCTGACATCACCCTGAGTGAGCTGCACACTTGACAAGTTAATTAACTAGACCAGGAAGTGATACTTTAGATACAATGGACATACTAGTACTTAGGCAGCACGGAAGGCAACTCCCCCTCTGAAGAGAAAACACTTGGTACCATGTACATAGGAAAACTAGGAGCTGTGAATGCAGTGTTGTTTCGTAAGGTTACTATTTTAGTTGGCTTGGAAATCCACATCAGTAAGTCCAGCTTAACTGAGTCTGGCTTACTTTTTGAGTCTATAAAGTCTCACTAGCCAAGGCTGCCCTAGAACTCAAAGGTTAGCCTCGGCTTTCAAACTTAGCAATTCTTTTCCATCTCTAGCTACAGTGCTGAAATTAGATGTGCACCATCATGCCAAACTCATAACTTGTATCTGCGTAGACTTCCCTACTGGTTTTACCATTACTCAGATCTTGCCTGAGGTGGTTATTGTGGCATGTTAATTCCTTCATTATATATTTATTGGAATTCTGTAAGAGTTGTTTCTTCACCTACTTACAGTAAGGATTTGTGGATATGTATGCCATTCTTTGAGTTATAATAAACACTATCCTTATTCTGTGACTCAGTTGTCCAACTTGGCCCTTGTTAGCCCTGAGTAGTCAACCATTTTTGGTTGGTGAAGATGGGAATAATATAATCCAACCTATCCTTCCTTGACGGAAAGCCTTGCTTTCATCTTACAATCATCCTCTGTCTGCCTACTGAGTACTGGGCTTGTGATTTGAGGTCTAGGATATTGTAGCCAAAACTGGAGCGTTCTCTGCACAGTCCACCCACCCTGTCTTATCAGTAGCTCATAACCCCTCAGTACCCATCTCTAGTCTCTCTCTTCCTGCTATGTAGTCTTCCCCTCTGGAAAATAAAAATCTCATGTTCTAGGTCCATTTCTTTCCCTTAATTTGTCTTTCTGAGACAGCTAGTCCAGATTGGCCTTGAATTCCTCACCCTGTCTCCACTTCCCAAGTGTAGAGATCACAGGCATGCACCATCACACTTGTCTCCTTTCTGGCTTTTAAGACAGTCTTGCTTTATAACTGAGGTTGCCTCTGCTTCCTATGTGCTGGCTGGGGTTACAGGCATGAGCCTCCACTCCTGGAACAGTGCTAACATGTAATGTGAGTCGTGTGTAATTGGGAATTTTCAGCCAGGCATGATGGGGTCCTCCTGTTAATTCCAGCACTGGGGAGGCAAAGGCAGGAGACTCACTCTAGTCAGTCTGGTCTACATAGTGAATTGCAGGCTAGCCAGTTCTGCATATCAAGACTCGTCTTAAGCAAATGTTAAGCAGGGCATGGTGGTGCATGCCTCCCGGCACTCTGGAGGCTGAGGCAGGCGGATCTCTGGGAGTTCAAGGCCAGCCTGGTCTACAAAGTGAGTTCCAGGCCAATTGGGGCTATAGGGACACCCTGTGTCAAAAACACCCAAAACAAGCAAATGTTATTTTCTAGTAGCCACATCAAAGTAAAAGAAGAAAAAAAAATTTTTTTAACCCAGTATATGCAAAATATTTTTTTTAATTTTTAAAATTCTATTTATTTTTGTTTGTGTATGAATGTACTGTCTGCATTTAGGTTTGTGCACCCATGTCGTACAATGCCATGGAGGTCAGAAGAGGGTGTTGGATTCCCCTGGAACTGGAGTTGACGGTTCTCAGCCGCCATGTGGGTGCTAGGGATCGAACCCAGGTCCTCTGCAAGAGCAGTCGGTGCTCTTAACGGCTAGACCATCTCTCCTGCCCCCAGTGCAAAATATTTCTATACTGAGTCAGTATAATTGCTAATGATAATATAGTGCGTCTTTTCTGGTACTAATCTTGAAAAGCCACTTTAAAATGCTATGGCACATCCTACTTGGGACCAGCCACATTTCAAGGCTTGGTGGTCACAGGTGGCTCCCACTCGCTGTCTGGCCCTGAGCAGACCCTGCCCCATTAGAATTCTACCAGCCCAGGCCTTTGGATTCTCTGCCCTGTGTCTATGCTCTGAGCCTTCTGTGCTGCTGCTTGGGTGAAGAGTGTTTTCCCTGCTCTTTTCCTTTGACATTTCAATTATTATTATAATAATCATTACCCTTTACAGAAATTGCTTGATGTCTGTTTTTTTTCCTCGACTGTAAAACTCCACGAGGACAAGAACCCTCTGACTCAGCATCTAGCACAGATGGTGCCTAACACATAGTAGGGGCTCAATCAATTTTGCCAAAGTGAAAATTGAACCAAGAGGAGGCCTGCGCAACTGCAAGGAGGGAGCATGATTAGGAAGTTGTGCTTTGGCCTGGTTGTTTCCACGGTGGGCCATGCAGAAAGCACAGCACACAGAGACATTTGTGGTAAGGTACAAATCCAAATACAGAAGGGTGCTTCATTCCAAAGTAACATCATTATACAGGCAGTGTGACATCACCTCCCAGGGTCCAATCTCAGACCTCTGTATCGTTACATCCCAATTCTTGGGCATAGCCAGAGAGGTCCCATGACTCTCAACTTGTGCCTCTGGGAGGTGCTGGCTGGAAATGTAGCTCCTGCATACCTAAGCTCAGATGAGATGGCCTACAGGAAGTTGACAGAGGCCCGGGAAAGGCGAAGACTGCCCTCTTACTTCTTAGTCTTTTCGAGTTCTGGAAGGATCTGTTATTCCACCTTCCAAACTTAAACCTGGCTGGGTATAGGTCAGTGGAGACTACTGTGGGAGACCCTGAATTCTATCTCTAGCAGCACAAAACGAACAGTCTCATGGCATATGGATTCTTTCAATTGCATTTTTTTAATTTAATTTTTATTGATGCTTTGTGCATTTCGTACATCATTTTCCAATTCAGATCAGGCATATTTCCCTTTCCCTTCCCCCCCACCCCCACCCCATCCCAGATCATGTATTCTGCCATAACTGTCCTGCATCTTTCTCTGTTTTTTTTTTTTTTCCATTTTTAGCTTATAAGTGATAATCCTATGAGTTACACAGCATCCTTCGTGCAAAACCAATCTGCAGGCTGTTGTGCCAAACCCCCACAGCTCCACCATCCAGTGGGGGGGTGACAGTTGTTTGTTCAATCAAGTTGATCAATGAGTGTCCAGAACTACATCGCTGTAGTTCACCATTTCACCCCAATTGCAGCCTTTACCTTTTCTACCACGCCCCCTCTTCCGCGATTGTTCCCTGGCTTAGAAACGGGGACAGGTGGATGAGAAGTAAACAGTCCACTCTCTCTGGAGCTGTTGTCTTGGACTCTGGTCAATTCTGGCTGTTTCCTTTCATGGGTGGCAGTTTATCCAGGAGTAACCTTTTCAATCCTACTAATGAAGCAAAGCAATTGTATATAGGTATTTAAGCAGCACTATAGTTATGGTAGGTTACTTTGGCATAGACACTATGTTTGGATGATATGTTATCCATGAATTACATTTTCCCCCCTGTTAAATAAGACAGGGTCTTACTGTGGCTTATACATCTCCTAACCTGTAGAGGATGTAAGCTTGTGGCATCAGCCATGGTTATTCCTCCAAGGGAGAGAGCCAATAGCCAATTAGATTTGGGATATACAGGCACATGGCTGCCTCTGCTGCACAGTATTTCCAGGCAGGTGAGGTGTAGCTGGTGCTGACGGTGGAGTCTTGCTTGACTCAGGGAGACCCGTATTTGCTTTATTGATTTAGTGGCCTTTGGTAACACTCTCTGGCATTCCAGAGGCCATCTGTACACTTGCATGTGCGGTCTCAATACATCCCTCCCATGTTAACGTCAGGTCTTCGGCAGCAGGGTCTTATCGCCTCTCCTCCTGCAGCCACCACGCCCAGCTTCCTGCACTGTTCTTTTAAAAATGCAATTGAGTCGCCTTTGGGCAGGCTACTCAATTGCATTTTTAAAAGAACAGAGCAGGAAGCTGGGCGTGGTGGCATATCCCTTTAATCCCAGCACTCTGGAGGCAGAAGCCGGGGGATCTCTGGGAGTTCAAGGCCAGCCTGGTCTACAAAGTGAGTTCCAGGCCAGCTGGGACTACAGGGAGAGCCTGTCTCAAAAAGACCAAAAAACAACAACAAAACATCAACAATAACAAATGAGCAGAGATACCATCTAATGGAGATGAACACACTCAGGCTTATAGAGTTCCTTTAGGAGAGTCAAATTCCTCACTTGGAACTGCTGAGAAATGTCACAACATTCCCCCTCAACCTTCTCTTTGGAAGACATGCAAGATGGGCAATGACAGAAACGAGGACATTTATCGAGGGCGTTGGCCAGGCGAGTGCTCAAGTCTTGGAGCTATCTCCAAGACACAGGTGTTCAGAAGGTGGATGGGAAGTCTTTCTTCTGGAGTTGTCCTTGATGCTCTGATAACTGAATCCAGTCCTAGTGGTGAAGACCAGGCTGAGAAATGATCCTGAGCTGATTCACTAACAGCGGGGCCTTTGTCTACCCAGCTAGCAGTCCCCTGGAAGAGGTGTCAGGGAAAGAACACTAGTCAATTTGAAAGACCTGGTGTCTTAGAATTCTCTAGGGAAATAGAACTAAGAAAATTAACAGCATTTTATACATGTCAGAACACACGCACACAGCAAAGAGCTTTATTCTAAGTGTTATAGATGAGAAACAAGTACACTGACACTGGAAAATTTCAAGGAAGGTTTATTTTATTTATTATTATTATTTTTGGTCTTTTTGAGACAGGGTCTCCCCAGCTGGCCTGAACCTCACTCTGTAGACCAGGCTGGCCTTGAACTCAGAGATCCTCCTGCCTCTTCCTCCCAAGTGCTAGGATTAAAGGCATGCACCACCACACTCAGCTTAAGGAAGGTTTATTATGGTTGACCAGACTGTCTTCCCGCTCTTGAATAGGGGCAGCAATGTGACCTTGGGGTTCGGATTTTATATATATATATATATATATGGTTGACCAGACTGTCTTCCCGCTCTTGAATAGGGGCAGCAATGTGACCTTGGGGTTCGGATTTTATATATATATATATATATATACACCAACTTGGGGAGGAAAGGGTTTTTTCACTCCACATCCCTGGGTCACCGTTCATCACTCAGGGGATCAAAGGTAGGAACTCAGGGCAGGAACCTGGAGGCAGGAGCTGAGGCACAGCCATGAGAATGCTTCTTACTAACTTGCTCCTCTAGCCCATGCCCAGCCTGCCCCTGTTATACCATACACAACAACCTGCCCAGATGGCACCACCCAGTGGGCTGGGCCCTTCCACATTGCTCAACAATCAAGACAATCCTCCACAGATGTGCCACAGACCAGTCCAATGGAGGCCCATTCCCATTGAGGTCCGTCAACCCAGGTTGTCAAGTTGACACTAAAGCTATTTAGCACAGCTTCTTTTAATTTTAGTTGTTCCCACCTGTGGTCCTTGCCTAGTAAATGCTGTTGTTAAATCATTAACACGAGGGAATCAACTCGTAAAGCTTATGGTTCTGAGGAGCCAATAGGATCAATTAGGACCCATAGCCTCTGAATAGTACTCAAAGTTTTGAGTAGCCCCAAACAGCAGTGGGAATGAGGTGGGCCAGACCATAAGTGGGCTAGATAAATCCATTTTTGTTCAGAAATCATTCCATGTCTGTCCTTGGCATAGACCTATGCTGTGCCAGGATTGAAGGTGGTGATGGATTAAAGGCATGGCCACCACATCC
>VZQC01006815.1:595552-703664 GCA_009823505.1 Rhizomys pruinosus
AAAAAAAAAAGGATCCTTAGCCACATGTGGTGGTGCATGCCTTTAATCCCAGCACTCAGGAGGCAGGTGGATCTCTGTGAGTTCAAGGCCATCCTGGTCTACATAGTGAGCTCCAGGACAGCGGACAGCTGGGACTAAAGGGAGACCCTGTCTCAAAAAAGAAAAAAAAAAAAAAATAGGATCCTTAAACAACTATATTAGTCACTTTTCTGTTGCTGTGATAAAACCATCATGACCAAGGGAACTTATAAAAGGAAGAGTTTATTTAAGCTTACGATTGACAATTACAGGGAATTAGAGGCCATTCTGGCAGAAGGCATGATGGTCGGGGCTGGAGCAGAAAGCTGAAATTTAATGTCTTCCAATGAGCACAGGAAGTCAAGAGAGAGCCTCTGGAGACTAGCAAGGCTTGTTAAGCTCTCTAAGCCCGCCCCCAGTGACATACTTCCGCCAATATGGCCACACCTTGTAAGTCCTCCCCAAATAGTGCCACCAACTGGAGACAAAAATGTCTGAATACTTAAAGCCTATGGTGGACATTCTCATTCAAACCACAACAACCAACTCAGATGCTGATTTCTATGAACAATTACCACCCAAAAGTTGTGAAGCATTTGATAGACTCAGATAATAATTTTTTTTAATTTTGGTCTTTTTGAGACAGGGTCTCCCTTTTAGTTCCAGCTGGCCTGGAACTTTCTATGTAGACCAGGCTGGCCTTGAACTCAGAGATCTGCCTGCCTCTGTCTCCCAAGTGTTTGGGACTAAAGGTGTGTGCTACCATGCCCGGCTCAGATAATAAATTTAAAGATGTCTACAGTATCCAAATTCAGGCCTCTGAATGCATTTTCTAATATACATATTTAAAGTTTGCACATGTGCATTTAATCTGGCATTCCAAAACAAAACTAATAATCCTTTGCACATAAAAAATGGAAAGAAGCTGGGTGTGGTGGCTCATGCCTTTAATCCCAGCACTTGAGAGAAAGAGTCAGGCAGATCTCTGAGTTCAAGGCCAGCCTGGTCTACATAGTGAGCTCCAGGCTAGCTGGGACTAAAGAGAGACCATGTCTCAAAAAAATACCAAAAAAAGAATGGAAAGAAACTTGAAGTGGCCACTTTGTTTGACAGAAACAACATGAGAAAATTATACATGACTGAATTACAAACACAAGAAAACTGTGACACATGATAGCTACTTGAATCTCAGACACACAGGAAAACAATTGCCATTAACACAAGACATAGTTACATTCTTTAAATCTGGAAAAGGGGCCTCCCCTTTTTGTATGATCGCATAGCAAAGGAGCAGTTCTCCCTCCTTTTCTGATAATCATGAGACTGGGTTTAGTGTTTGAGTATTCTTCATCTGCAATAGGAATCGGAAGTTTAGAGCTTGCAGAAGGAACACTTTTCCCTCCTGGCATTTCTGAAGCCATGGAGGTGGGTTTTCCAGAAGATCGACCTAGGTGAATATATATGGGAGTCAATTGGGGTGAGAATTAAAGCAGACTCTGCAGACAGAATAAGCAAGAGTAAGATCACAAGATCCTTCCAATGGCCAGTCAAGGCCCAGGAATGTTGGCCATTGGAGCTCAAAAGGAGTCTGGAGTCTAGGTGCCTTGACATGGAAGCCAAGCCCCATGCTTCTCTTTCTGAAACCAGAAAAGTTGGTTAACATACAGTCAAGGGGAGATAGTGGCTGGGATGACTGAGTCTGGCCCATAATGAAGGTTAGAATGATGGCCACAAGGGAGACAAATATCACACAATAAGACAAAATGAACAGATACTAAGCAAATCTAGCTTCCCAAATTCCAAGTTGTTCCCTGGCTGGGAATCCAAATGGTTCTGGGGACATCTCCTCTGAAAACCAGCTGGGGGAGTAGCGCCACGTCCAGCTTCCCTCAGAGGTACATGCCAGCCCAGACCAAAGCCAAACAAGTATATGCTGGCCCCAAACCAAAACAAAAGAGCCAGGGCTGAGGAACTTCTCACAGCAGCTGCCCCTGGCAGTTCCAACCAGACAGACACAGACGCAGAACAGGCAGATGCAGACAAGCACACAGAGGTGCCTCTTACCTCACAAGTCGGTGGCAACCAGAACTGGGGGAGGAAGGCTGGGGCTGAGGTATGTCTTAAGCAGCTATGCCCTGGCAGTTTCAACCTCTGTAGGTATGAATCTTGGTGTGACCTCCAAATGTTATGGGTTAGAAACAAGCACACCGATGCTGGAAAATTTCGAGGAAGTTTTACTATAGTGGACTGGACTGTCCCATGCTCTTGAATAGAGACAGCAATGTGACCTTGGGGTTCGGGGATATATATACAGTCACTTTTACAAGTGTGATGTTTAACCAGTCTTAGACAAGCCTTCTACAGAACATAAGTATTTGATTAACATATCAAATGTTTTTTTTTTAAGTTTTATTTTTATGTGTATGAATGTACTCTCTGCATGTAGGTTTGTGCACCTGTGTCATGCAATGCCTTGGAGGTCAGTAGAGGGTGTTGGATTCCCCTGGAACTGGAGTTAAAGACAGTTCTCAGGCACCATGTGGGTGCTGGGGATTCAACCAGGGTCCTTTGCAAGAGCATCTGGTGCTCTTAACCACTAGGCCATCTCTCCAGCCCCCATATCAAGTGTTTTACAAAGAGCAGATGCCTGAGGTTAGCTAGCTCGTTTCACCACACCTTAAGACTTCCTGCTTGAGAATAGGCCCTGATGCATTCCTGAATTTTGCATCCTAAGAGTTCCCCAAACAGGCCAGTATGGTGGTCCATACCTTCAATCCTGGCACAGCAGAGGTCTATGCCAAGGTCAGACATGGATTGATTTCTGAACAAAATGGAGTTCATCTAGCCCATCTAATGGTCTGGCCCACCTCACTAAGGCATTAGTCCTTGTGGTTATAAGGACTGACAGCCTACAGCTGCCAAGCCAGAGGTCTGGAAGGGTTCATAGAGCAGATCTAGCCCAAATGCCACCTTAAGACTTATTTGTGGGGCTTGCTTTGTTTGGTTTTTGAAGTCTCTTGTAGCTCGGGCCTTGAATTCACTGTGTTGCTTAGGATGACCTTGAACCTTCAGTTCTTACATGCTGCATTTACAGACATGCAGCACCATACCTGGTTTATCCAGTGCTGGGACTTATTGAACTCAAAGCACTATGTAAGCTAGGTTTACTAGCTATGGTATATCCCTAGCCCCTTTTTTTTGTTTTGTAGTAGGGTTTTACTTTGTAGCCCAGGTTAACCTGAAACTCATAATCTTCCAGAGTGCTGGGATTGAGTGGTGTGAACCACCACTCTATCTTCAATTTGAGTCCAGAGCCAGGACACACACAAACAAAAGACGAAAGGATTTGGTTCAATGCACGCCTTCCAGCTGATTAGATGAGACCCCAATCATTAAGGAAGTCAATCTGCTTTATTCAGTTTATCCATCTGAGTGTTAAATTCTTCCCGAAATACCCTTAAAGAAGCATTCAGAATGTTTGACCAAACATATGGGCATCTTGTGGCCCAATCAACTTGACATATAAAACTAGCCATTATTCTATATGGATTCCAGGGCTGGTTTTACTGATATCTAGTTTATTTCTTGGACTAAAAGCTGCTTTATTATTCTGAGTCTTAGTGCCCACCTTTAATAATGGGGCTAAATGTGACACACCTGCCCCATTCAGCTCCTAGAACCAGAAACAAGCTCAAATGAGGTTGTGTACACAAAAGCCCTTGGAAATTACAATTGGCACTATTCCAGGATCCATGTCTGGGAACACACAAGTGCCAGTGAATGCATTAGGATGCCCACCTAGGGTGACCATCTATTCTGCAAAAAAAAATCCACCTGGAATTTGATACTTAGAGAACTTTGATTCCCAACACTCTCACATTTCTACCTACATATATAATTATTTGGGTGACCTGCATACAGTAAATCTCATTGTAATGAGGCCAGTCTAATGAGAAGAAAAGCACAAAGCAAAAAGCTATGGCCTTTTACTGATACCAGTGAAAGCATGCTCATTTGTCATTTGATTAGAAAGCACAAATTTGGGCAGTATCACTCCAGACACAGCCAGTATATCAACTGAGTTCATCAATTTACCCAGTTTTCTTTGCCCTGCTGGTAGTTACCCAAGGTTGAGTAAATTCTCCATGCAAGCTCAGCTAACTCATGACAACTTCCCAGATGCTCCTCAAACATGGGCTACGAATGGCAGAAAGTTATACCCAGAACTATAAGAGTCACAATACCATGGAACACAAGTAAGCATGAAGGACAAAAGCAGCTTTCTCCCAAAGAAATGTTCAAGCCACCCCTATACAGGGTCTACCCCAATAATGTGGCTTTAGACTGACTGGCAGAATCCTGAAGAATCACAAGTCTGTCATCTTTGGTTCATTCTGACAAAAAGAACAAATCCAAATGAAGCTGTCTGTTGTTTTAACCTTCATTGCTAGTTTATAGATATAAATACTTTTGACAGAGAGTTAGAAACTCCTGGCTCTGTACATGGTGGATGCAGATAGCCCAGTGTGACCTTGACTGACTAAGAGCAGTGGATTACTAAAAGAGGACGGTTCCCATAGTCTATAGAAAGTGATAGCTTATCTCACTGTGATTATCTTGGAAGCATCAAATGTTCAATTCTAAGTTTAGCTATTGGTGTGTAGAGACAAAGCCCAAGTTTGGAAAAATCATAAGAAATTCTGCAAAGGAAATGAAATTAAGAAAGTGCGAGGCTAACTGTGCAACGCAGACCTTTAATTCTAGCCTGGGGTAGGTGGAGGCTGAAAGACCACAGCGACCCTGGACTACACAGTGAGACCATGTCTCAAAGCAAAAAGGAACTAACGTGAAGTAAAGAAGCCATGACCTAGTGGTAGGCTTTGGTAGAAGCACTTTCTTATCATCTGATTAGATTATCAGAATGGATATTGATTTCAAAAAGACACTATTAGCTTGCACAGCCTCACTGAAAAGAGAAAATGAGCACTTTGGGTTTATTGCCAGTAGATAAAATAAAGCAGGGTGACCTTGGGAAAGAGCCTTCTCCCTGGGGTCACAGCCCTGTGTGTTGCTATCAGCTATTTGCTGACTGTAATCTTGAACCAAGCCATTTCATGATCTACAAAATTCATCTGACCCATTTTCAAGATAGAATTAGATTTGGAAACTGGGGGGAAGGGCAGAGCTGTAGGACCTGTAGCTCAGTGGTCGTCCTTAGTGTACATAGTACAGCGGGTTCATCTCTAGGACCTGTAGCTCAGTGGTCGTCCTTAGTGTACATAGTACAGCGGGTTTCATCCCTAGTAGAGAGGAGGGGGAGCGAGAGGGTGAGGAAAGAGAGAACAATGGTTGCAATATACCTGAAGAAGGGGAACTGAAGCTGGGCGTGGTGGCACACGCCTTTAATCCCAGCACCCGGGAGGCAGAGGCAGGCGGATCTATGTGGGTTCAAAGCCAGCCTGGTCTACAGAGCGAGCTCCAGGCCAGCTGGGACAAAAGGGAGACCCTGTCTCAAAAATACCAAAAATACACCCCCCCCTCAGAAAAAGAAGGGGGCCTGAATACAGTGGTGGGCATTACATTGTAATTCAGATCAGTTGTCAAGACAGAAAAGGCTCCTTATAGTTAGAGCCATCAATCTGCTGCCAGTATAGTAACTGTCAAATCCCAATGTGCCAGTGTTCGGATGGAGCAGTGCGGTAGGCCGCTCCAAAGACAGCAGTGATTTCGCTCCTGGAACTCATGCCCTACAGCTTCCTCCTACACTGACGAGAGCCAAGCTGCGTAACCAACGGAGCACTGATGAAATGATGCCATGTAATGTCCAGAGCTCCTCATAAACAATATGTGTCTTGTTCTGCTTTGGATCTCTGTCTGAGGAAGCTGGCAGCCATGTTGTGAGGACACTCAAGTGGGCCTGTGGGGAGGTAGAACTCTTACCAACTGCTGTGGCTATCACAAGCCGTGTGAGAGAGCTTCCACGTACACCCCTCACCTTCATCCAGACTTCAGTTGACATTTTGGGAAAATTTAATATAATTTATCAATAGATAACGAATACAAGCAGCAAAAATGTCTCAACAGAGTAGGCAGAAAGACCCCAAGTCCTGAAAGACAGACCATGCTCAGATTTGTCAGTTTCCATGCTGACCTGAGCTAAGTGGGGTGCATGTGTGTGCGTGCGTGTGTGTGTGTGTGTGTGAATATGTGAAATATAAATATTTTGGTTTGGTCCTGCGGTGGGTTGGTTGTTTTTCTTTTTGGGGGGTTGTTCCTATGTAGCCCAGGCTGACTTTGGGCTTCCAACCCCTGCCTTAGCCTCTCAAGTGGTGGGTTTGCAGTCACGTTGCCACCATGCCTGGGTTGGACAAAACAGAGAGACTACAGACATGTAGGTTTTAGGGAATTACAATTTGGATATAAAGTATTTTCACCCTAAAGCTCATGCTTTGGGAGCTTGGAGTCCAGCTGGTGTTGCTAATTTGGGAGGTTCTGGAAAGTAGAACGTGGGATCTAGCCACAGGAAGTGAGTAACGGCCTGGATTTTTGGTGGTGTCTTGTCCCAGGCTTCTTCCTGTCTGTTTCTTGTCCATCACGAAGTGACCAGCCTCCTCTACACATTCCCGCCCCTATCGTGTGCTTCCTCACCCTAGGCACAGAAACGTGGAGCCAAGGGACCATGGCTTGATTCTTCCAAAACTGATCCAAAATAAATCTTTCCCCTTTAAGTTATTCTTTCAAGTGGGTTATGTTATTTGTTTATAATTAATTTATGTGCTTTGTATATGTATGAGTGCTTTGCTTGCATGAATGTAAGTGTACCTGTGCCATGCAGTGCCCATGCAGGCCACAAGAGGGTGTCGGATCTCCTGGAACTGGAGTTACAGACCATTGTTAGCCACCATTGTGGGTGCTGGAAACTGAAGCTGGGTCCTCTGGAAGAGCTGCCAGTGCTCTTAACCACTGAGCCATCGCTCTAGCCCCTTTGCCTCTATCTTTTAAGAGTTAGGGTCACAGGCATTCACTACCATGCCCAGCTTCTCTCAGGCATTTTGATTACAGCTTGCAAAAGTAATCCAATACAAAGGACTTCTGGAACAATGGAAGAGAAATTACTAAGATTTTATTACTTTGGAGAAAATAACTGAAGTCAGCATGGTGGAGCTTGTCTGTGATCCCAGCATTCAGGAGGTTGAAGCAGGAAGATTACTGTGAGTCTGAAGCCAGTTTGGCTATAGAGCGAGACCTTGTCTACACACACACACACACACACACACACACACACACACACACACACACACACACGGTGGCACACACCTTTAATCCCAGCACTCGGGAGGCAGAGGCAGGCAGATCTCTGTGAGTTCAAAGCCAGTCTGGTCTACATAGTGAGTTCCAGGACAGCTGGAGCTATGGGGAGAATCTGTCTCAAAAAGACCAAAAAATTATAACTATCAAATAGAAGAAATCCAAACGTGCATCACAAAATCACAATGCTTCTTCCATGAGTGACATGGTTAGACTCAGAGAGTGGATTCTGAGTCTGACTCATGTCCAAAACAGGCTAAGCTTATCTTCCAGCAAGCAGGACAAGCTTAGAAAGGTAATAAGAAATATTACTGTATTAATTCCTTTTCTCGTTGCTGTGACAGAATACTTGACAAAGGCAACATAAGGGACAATTTGTTCATTAGCTCCCGGTTTAAGGGGATACAGTCCATTGTGGAGGAGAGGGCATGGTGCAGAGCAGCTGTTGCATGGTGGCAGGGGTGTGAGGTGGGCATGTTGTATCCATGGTCCAGAAACACTGAGACAGGTGGACATTGGTGCGCCACTGGCTCCTTTGTATTCAGTCTGGGACCTCAGTCTACGAGACGGTGTTGACCACATGGACCTCAGTCCACAAGACGGTGTTGCCCACATGGACCTCAGTCCACAAGACGGTGTTGCCCACATGGACCTCAGTCCACGAGACTGTGTTGCCCACATGGACCTCAGTCATGAGATGGTGTGGCCCACATTCAGGGTAGTTTTTTTGCTCCTACTCCAGAAACACTTTTACAGATAAACCCAGAGATTTGATTCCTGTGTGATTCCAGATCCTATCAAATTGACAAGATCAACCATCACAACCATAAATAATGCTATAAACCTGAGGAAGGAAAACTGTGTTAAATATAAGAAATATGAAATAGCTGAGTGCATGCTTGAAAATATGACTTGAGGGGCTGGAGACCTGGATCAATGGTTAAGAGCACTGTCTTCTCTTGCAGAGGCCTGGGTTTGATTCTCAGCACCCACACGATGGCTCACAATCATCTATTAACTACAGTTCCAGGGGACCCAACACCCTCTTTTAGCCTCTGTAGGCATTAGATGTATAGGTGTAATTACATGTAGACAAAACACTCATGCACATAAAATAAAATATCAAAATAAAATAATGCTTAATTTTTTTAAGCCAGTTGCAGTAGCGCACCCCTTTATTCCCAGCACTCAGGAGGCAGAGGCAGTGGATCGCTGAGATCAAGGCCAGCCTGGTCTACATACAAAAAAGTCCCAGGCCTGCT
This sequence comes from Rhizomys pruinosus, assembly GCA_009823505.1. Classification (NCBI taxonomy): domain Eukaryota; kingdom Metazoa; phylum Chordata; class Mammalia; order Rodentia; family Spalacidae; genus Rhizomys; species Rhizomys pruinosus. Next base: position 604,141 of record VZQC01006815.1, read on the forward strand.
GGGGATACAGAGAAATCCTGTTTCAAAAAAAATTTTTTTATTTATGATTTTTAAATTTTATTTATTTTTCTATGTGTATGAGTGTACTGTCTGCATGCAGGTTTGTGCACCCATGTCGAGCAATGCCGCGGAGGTCAGAAGAAGGTGTCATATTCCCCTGGAACTGGAGTTAAAGATGGTTCTCAGCCCATGTGGGTGCTGGGGATCGAACCTGGGTCCTCGACAAGAGCAGTCAGTGCTCTTAACTGCTAGGCCATTTCTCCAGCCCCTATTTATTCTTTATGTGTATAAATGTACTACTGTCTGCATGCAGGTCTGTGCACTCATGTCGTGCAATGCCGCGGAGGTCAGAAGAGGGCGTCAGATTCCCCTGGAACTAGAGCCAAAGACAGTTCTCAGCCTCCATGTGGGTGCTGAGGATCAAACCCAGGTCCTCTGCAAGAGCAGTTGGCACTCTTTCTGCTAGGCCATCTCTCCAGCCCTCAAAAAATTTTTTTTAAAAAAGAAAAATATGACGTGACTGGTAAATTTATACTGCATTCAGTTTCCATGAGAGTTCAACAAGTTTATTAACACCGTGTTCTAACCAACCTAGCTAACATCCCAGAACAGTTTAAAACAATTACTGCTAGTGGTGTATTAAGATGAAACAATATAGAATCACATATGTTGATCAATGCTACAGGCTGAGTTATGCCTCCCCTCCAATTCCTTAATTTCTATTTTTTGCTACCAGGGATAGCTAGTGTGAGCCAAGCATCCTAACTGCTGAGCTGCAACTCTGTCTTTCCTTCCAGTTCTTATACCTCACAATGTGACTATTTGGAAATAAGACCTTTAAAGAATTAGAGTTAAAATGAGCCAACGGGATGACCTCCAATTCAATATGATGCTTATTGTTAAAGAAAAGATTAGGGCACCACATTCAAGAGCATGTAAAGACTCAAGAATAAGATTGCCACCCAAAAGCCAAGGAGAGAGTTCTCAATAATAATAACCCTACCAATGCCTTGATCTTAGATTTCTGCCTTTTAAGCTATGAGAAAATAAATTTTTGTGGTTCAAGCTACCTAGTCATGGTTCTGTATTTGGGCACCCCTAACCCCTAGCACATGAATATAATATTCTGTGTGTGTGTGTGTGTGTGTGTGTGTGTGTGTGTGAGATACTTATAATTTTAAAAACTCTATTATTGTCTTCTGAGTGTGTGTGCGTGTACGTGATATGTGAATGTGGGCGTGTACTGTGCTATGACACACATGTAGAGGTCAGAGGATGACTTTGTGGAGTAGGTTTGCTCCTTCTGCCTTTATGTGTATTCCAGGGATTAAATTCAGTTTGTTAGGCTTCTACAGCAAGCCCTTCTATCCACTGTACTAGTTACTTCTCTAATAAAGCATCATGACCAAAGGTGACTCATGGGAGAAAGAGTTTATTTTGGCTTCCAGAGGGAAGGGTCCATCAAGGGGGGAGGCATGGCGGCAGGCAGCATGACGACAGGAACAGGAGCTGAGAGATCACATCTTCAGTCCCACAGATGAAGCAGGGAGAGTGAACTGGAGGAGGGTGACGTTATGAAGCTTCAAAGCCGTTTCTCAATGACACACTTCCTCCAGCAAGGCTACGCCTCCTAAAGACTCAGTGATCTCCTCCAAACAGCACTGCCAGCTGGGGACCGAGTGTTAAAATACTGGAGCCTGTGGGGACATTTGTCACCCAAACCACCACAGCCACTGAGCCATCTCACTAGCCCTCAACTTGATTTTTCTTTTCTTTTTTTTAAAAATTTTTTTATTTATTTTTTTATGCGTATGAATGTACTGTCTGCATGTAGGTCTGTGCACCCGTGTCGTGCAATGCCGAAGAGGTCAGAAGAGAGTGTCGGATTCCCCTGGAACTGGAGTCAAAGACGGTTCTCAACCACCATGTGGGTGCTGGGGATCGAACCCAGGTCCTCTGCAAGAGCAGTTGGTGTGTTAACCGCTAGGCTATCTCTCCAGCCCCATCAACTTGATTTTTCTAAGGAATTATATATCCTCTTCCCAAACTTAAATTTAGTTCAACAGAAAGATTCAGCCAAGGCTCTAGTCAGCCTTCTTGGTTGGAGTTGCAGCTTGACCACAAGGCTTCTGATACCGTCACAGACACTGGACTCTTGGTCAGCGTAGTTCTAATAACAGGGATTTTCCAACAGGAACCGGCCTAGGCCTCCAGCCCTGTACAGGTTTTAAAGCCTCAAGTCTGGCAAGTCCTTCAAATGCTGCTTTTCAGCACTGGGCAGCATTATACTCCCCCCTTGTGGTTAGTCAGGGTCATGCATCGCAGTGGACACAGCTTTGCTCTAGGGCCACAGCACCTAACAAATTCCAATGTTAGGCCAGCCAGAGCTCTTTTTTTTTTTTTTTGGTCTTTTGGAGACAGGGTCTCCCTGTAGCCCCAGCTGGCCTGGAACTCACTCTGTAGACCAGGCTGGCCTTGAACTCACAAAGATCCGCCTGTCTCTGCCTCCCAAGTGCTAGGATTAAAGGCGTGCGCCACCACGCCCGGTTTAGCCAGAGCTCTTTCTACTATGGCGACAAGCAATATTCTAGCCAGTCAGCCTTAGTTCCAGATCTAGTACACCAGTAGAGCAAGGAAGCTTGACTGAGAACTAAACCTTTGCAGTTTAAAGACACCATGTCTTGAGGGGCTGGAGAGGTGGCCTAGTGGTTAAGAGCGCCAACTGCTCTTGCAGAGGACCCGGATTCGATCCCCAGCACCCACATGGCGGCTAAGAACCATCTTTAACTCCAGTTCCAGGGGAATCCGAGACCTCTTCTGGCCTCCACGGCATTGCACGACACGGGTGCACAAACCTACATGCAGACAGTACATTCATACACATAAAAAAAAAAAAAAAAGACACCATACCTTGAGAAACTTACTACAGCATAGCCTGGACATATGATGTATACTGATTGATATCCCTTTGTCTCAGGAGGATACTATGCTCCAAGTGGATTTATTCCCCTCCTCTGGGGGAATATGCTATCAAGAAATATTAAAGGGGAAAGGGATTAATTTAAAGGATATAAGGACCTATTGGTGGGTCTGGCAGCATAAATTTATAAAGATGGGAATCAGGAGTTCAAGGTCATCTGCTACCTCTCAAGCTCTAGTCCAGCCTTGTCACAAACAAACAAAACAACACTACTATTAAATTCTTCCTCCTGAAGATATACCTTAATATTTACATAAATAAGGAGCCAAGGCCTCACGGGCTCTTTAATAAAGAATCCCGCTATAAGGTGTTGTGAGGCAAATTGCCTCCCCCCCTTGGTTCATATACTAAGCCCCAGTGAGCTGCTGGACAGTAAAGACTATAAATCGCTGTTTTAAGAGTTGCAGTGGGGACTGGAGATACTGCTTAGCAGTTAAGAGCACTGGTTACTTTTGCAGAGGACCCAGGTTTTGTTCCCAGCACCCACACAGAGACTCACAACTGCATGGAACTCCAGTTCCAGGGGATCCAATGCCCTCGTCTGCCCTCCACAGGCACTAGGCACACATAGGGTACAAAACACACACATAAAATGAATATATGTTTTTAAAGAGTTGCAATGACATAGTTTATTTAAACCATAGGAACTTCTGGCATGGTGATAATCTGCTCCTTTCAAGCGTTTTGTTGTTCTTGTTTGGTCTTTTTGAGACAGGGTCTCCCTGTAGTCCCAGCTGGCCTGGAACTTGTTATGTAGCCCAGGCTGGCCTTGAACTCACAGAGATCCCCTGCCTTTGCCTCCCAAGTGCTGGGATTTTAAAGGCATGTGCTACCACACCTGGCTAATTATCATGTGCTTAAGACAGCGAGGAAGGACGGGCACACAGCTCCTGATGACTTACGGTACTTGGCAGCTCTTATAAAGAAAAGCAGAGTCAGGTATAATAGTACACACTTGCAATCCCAGGAGTCTGAAGCCAAGGCAGGAGGCTCAAGAGTTCAAGGCCAGCCTGGAGTATACAATGAGAGACTTTGTCTCCAAAAAAGACAGGGTCTCCTTGTAGCTCCATCTGGCCTGGAACTCATTCTGTAGACCAGGCTGGCCTTGAACTCACAGAGATCTGCCTGTCTCTGCCTTATGAGTGCTGGGATTAAAGGCGTGTGACACTACGCCTGGCCAGGAAGTTTTATAACTTTGACTTTTAGCAGTTTGGTAATATAGGTTACCAAAGTATACAGCTTGTTTGGTGAATCCTCGTCCTCAAATGGTGATCTTTTCCCCTATATGTAATGTAAATGCATATTTAAAAATGAATACATATGTGTCTGGTGTATGTGGGTGTATGTGTGCATGTGTGTGGAGGCCAGAGGTCAGCCTTGGGTGTTGAATTTTAGGTGCTGGGTGTTGCTTGCCTTTTGAGACAGGATCTGTCAGTGGCCTGAGGCTTGACAGGGTAGTGAGCCTCAAGGGTCCGGCTGTCTCTGTCTCCTCTACCTTGGGATTACAAGCACATACCACCACACCTAGCACATACCACCACACCTAGCTTTTTATTAATTTTTAAATTAAGTTATATTTATCTATTATTTCAGGGAGCATGCATGCCATGGCGCTCGTGTGGAGGTCAGAGGACAACTCGTGGGAGTTGGTTTTCTGCTCCCACCATGTGGGCTCTGGGGATCAAACTCAGGTCTTAAGGCTTCATGGCAAGTGCCTGTAACCACCGAGCCATCTTCTTGGCCCCTCACTGGGCTATATGTAGGTTCTAGGGATTGAACTCAGGTCTTCATGCTTGGATAGTAAACACTACTGCCTAAGATATCTTTCCCAATTCCTGCCCATAATTTAAAAAAAATTACGTGTGTGTGTTATACCTGCATGTATATATGTGCACCCATATTGTGCAATAACCATAGAGGCCAGTGGATCATCTGGAACTGGAGTAACTGGTTGTTAGCTGCCATGTGGGGGTGCTGGGACTCACACCCAACTTCTCCAAGAACAGCCAGTGTTCTTAACCACTGAGCCATCGCTCCAACCCCTCTCCCCATAATATATATATATATATATATATATATATATATATATATATATATATTTATTTTATTTTATTTTTTTTTGTCTTTTCGAGACAGGGTCTCCCTGTAGCCCCAGCTGTTCTGGAACTCACTCTGTAGACCAGGCTGGCCTTGAACTCACAAAGATCCGCCTGCCTCTGCCTCCCAAGTGCTAGGATTAAAGGCGTGCGCCACGACGCCCAGCCTTTCCCCATAATATTAAGAGAGGCAATAGAGTAGGGCTTAAAGCACAAGCTCTAGAACCTTGGGTTTCTAATTCTCCACTTACTGGCCATCTGTGTGACTTTGGGTGAGGAAGGCAGGAGGCCGAGGATGAAACCAACAGGCGCATCTAAGGCCACAGGACTCTGAGCCCACGGGCGAGCACAGGTGTTGAGGGTGAGGACGGCTGCTCAGCCACAGCCCCAGGACCCTGTCTGGGTGGGAGTCTGTTTCACATCTTTGCTTTAAGGGGTGGAAGATGGATTTCCCATGGAAGACTGTACCTGCACCTTGGAGCTACCTAGCACAGAGTTCCTGCCATCTGATGCTGAATCTAGAGCTGGAGCTCCAAGCCAGCTTCATCCTCCAGGACTGTTGATTGAATGAAGAGATGTTTGATGGGGTTTTTGTTTGTCTGAATCTCAATTTTTTTGAGAATTGTTCCATTTTGTTTGCAGGCCTTCGGCAGCTGTGTACCAAAATGCTTTTCCCTGACAGTAAACGTGGCCTCACCCAAACCACCCTGCCTGTCTTGGCCAGTGCACAGCACCCTGGGTGGTCTCTGCAGTGGTCTCTGTGGTGGCCCGCCAGCCACTCTGGAAGAAGACTGGATGGAGAACTTGGCCCTGGCTCTAACTCCTCCGGTCTGGTTTGGCTCTTTTAGGACTAGATGTGCCCAGTGGCTATGTTTGGAGCAGAGGTTTGTAGCCAACGGGGCAGGGCTCTACCCAGCCACAGTCTAAACCCTAGAGAGAAGATCGGGGTTTGCATTCTCCACTGCTTTAAAATTTAAAATTTAAAACAAGCCATTACACTACTGAGGTAAGCCAGGCTTATCTTATCTTTGACTTGCTGTTTAAGTTCCCTGAGCCACATTTTCCTCAGGCATAAAATGAACACAGTGTTAATATTTACTCAAGGATGCTAGTGCCTATTACCTAGTTGTATTTCTTGTGCACAGCTCCTTGAGCTTTTGTCCAAGTAGTTGGGAGTGATGCATATTGGAAACAACAACAACAACAGCAGCAACTGAAAGGACTGCATCAAAGAACTGACTGAAACGGTGAACTTCTGCTCAGAACAGTCAACTTCCACATGGAGAATTTTGAGAAAGACTGAGAAAGAGATGAAAAGCATGTTTGGCAGAATACATGAGCTCTGGGGGGGTGGGGGGGTAGGGTGAGGGACACAGGTCTAGATTTGATTAGTAACATAATCTTGTACAAAAATATATATAATAAAAAAATTAAAAAAATTCACAGACATGGAAAAAAATATTTACTCAGACAATTTTTAAGGGATAGATGCATGTAATATTGCATTTGAATGATCTTGCATTAGAAGTTGCTCAAGAAATGTGAATTACAAGACTAGGTCTGGTGGTACATACCTGTAATCATAACCCTAGAGAGAAGGAGTCAAAGGGCCAATGTGGGCCACACAGCAGGTTCAAGGCTAGCCTAGACTACAAAGTAATACCTTGTTTTTAAAAATTGAGAGAGAGAGAGAGAGAGAGAGAGAGATTTCACATTATCTTTTAATTATATTTATATTTTTTATGGGGCTGAAGAGGTGGCTCACTGGTTAAGAGTGTAGAGGGTCCGAGTCCTGCAGAGCCACAGCTTGCAGTAAGTGCCCTGAAATATGCACTTTCCTGTACTCTACAAACAACAGCCCACTCCTGCTGTCCAACCACTCAGGGCTATTGTGCACAGGCAGGAAGTAGCTTCTGAGGAGGGGTTGACACGAGTCATGCCCCCTCAAAAGAACCACTTACTGTGCTCGGTAGCAAGCGTGGAGGTGGAAGGAGCCGGCTTCGTGCCCTTCCTTTGGGGGCATTCTTCTCTGCTTCCTTTCCCTGAAAAGCCCCCACCCCAGGCTTCCTGCTTCTTCTTCCATCCCTCAGCCACACCACAGGCTGTGCCAGGCCTCTTTATGGAGCAAGATACCCCTTGGTGACACACTGTGTCTCCAGCCAAGATGGGTAGTCCTGGGTTCTCATGGCCAGCTGCCACTTGCCTTACTTCTACAAACTGGCAGGTTTGGTGGGTGAGAGACAGCCCATGAGGAGGCTGAACCTGTAAGATGTCTGCTCAGCTCAGGTGTGGTCCTGGCGGCTAGCTTTATGATGTGCGGTTTTACTGACGGGGAGGGTCTGAGTGTCAGGTCCCCAGTCTGACGACAGGACTCCTCCCTCTATTCATCTGGGCTGTCTATAGTGGCAGACTCGGATGATAAATTCCACCTGTATGCAGGCCTGAATGACACTTCATTACTTTATGGTAAGGTGTAATGGCTAACATAACTTTGGCCACTATAACAGATCAGTCTGAAAATGCAGACTTTTTTATTCCTTTCCACATCAGCATTGCTTCCACCCTGCAGAGACTGAGAAATCCAGGTATATTCTGATTTGTGACTCCAGCTTCAGCATGGAACTCCTAATATCACCCAAAAGATTAATTTCCAGCCAACCAGGAGGGAAAGATTTGGAAAGTCTGTGCACAAGCACGACAATGTTTTAGGACAGACATTCCTAGGGCTACCCTGACAAATGATCTGTACTTGATGGCCTACCCCAGTGATAGTTTATTGGCTCCCTGTTGTGAATGCCAGAAGTCCCAAACCTGGATGTCAGCAGGGGTGGCTCCTCCCAGAGTCTGGGGGGTGGGGGAGATGACACTAGCCCATGCCTGCTGGTTCTCAGAAGCCCTTGGTGGTCGCAGACTCTTGCCCATGTGTTCCCCCGTGTCTGTCTTCTCTTTCTGTCTCTTGTACAGATGCTTGCTACTGGGTTTCAGGCTGCTGTAACCTCAAAGGTTAAGTATCTCTGAAAGGCCCACAGGGCAATGCCAGTAGATGGTGGATCCTTTAGGACACTGAGTCCAGTGGGAGGCCCAAGTCACTGAGGCTGTGCCCTTGAAGAGACTTGTGCCTCTTCCTTTCTTTTGGTCGTGAGTCAAGCAGTTTTCTCTGCTACACATTTTCTACTATTGCCACCTGACACTTGACCAGACATAGTGGGGCACCTTTACTCTCAGCCCTCAGGAGACAGAGGCAGTGGATCCCTGTGAGATCCAGGCTAGCCTGGTCCTTGTGATGATTTCCAGGTGGGCTGGCACTAGGGAGACACTGTCAAAAAAATCCAACCAAAACGAAACAAAAAAAACCCAACAACAGTGGGTCTGCCCAATTATGGCCTAAAGCCTCCAACACTGACAAAACAAACCTTTTTGTTATTATCGTTATTAAAATTTAAAAATTATTATTATTTTGAGTAGGGTCTTACTGTGTAACTCTGGGTGGCCAAGAATTCATGGAGATCAGCCTACCTCTGCCTCCTGAGTGCTGAGATTAAAGGCATGCACCACTATGCCCAGCTATTTTTTCCAGCTATTTTAAAAATACTGATATTTATGTGTCTATGTGAATGTATGTGAACATATGTGTGCAGGTATCTGTGGAGACCAGAGGAGAGTTACAGGCAGTTGTGAGCTTCCCTATGTGGGTGCTGGGAACTGAATTCTAGTCCTCTGCCAGAGTAACAAATGTTCTTAACTGCTGAACCATCTCTCCAGCCCATTAAATTTTATTTGAGTCAGGTCCTTACTATGTGGCCCAAGCTGGCCTCGAATTGATTCTCTATTGTAGCCTAGGCTGTCTTCAAGCTCAGGGCTACCCTCCTGCTTCTGTCTCCTAACTGACAGGACCACTGGCATGAGCCACCATGGTCATCTTTGTCTTTTGTTTGTGAGTTAATGATCTCAGGTGTTTTGCTCTAGTGATAGAAGCTGGTTAGCTGGGCGTGGTGGCGCATGCCTTTAATCCTAGCACTTGGGACGCAGAGGCAGGCAGATCTTTGTGAGTTCAAGGCCAGCCTGGTCTACAGAGTGAATTCCAGGACAGCTGGGGCTACAGGGAGACCCTGTCTTGAAAAGAAAAGAAAAAAGAAGCTGGTTAACATAGTGGTCTACATTAACAAGGAAGCTCTTCTCAAGATCCTTACCTTAGTTACATCTACGAAGGCTCTTATTCCAAACAGGCTGCATTCCCAAGTTCTAGGTGAACATGGAATTGGGAGGGGAAGCTGTTAAGAGGGAGAAACCTATTGTCTGGGCAACCTGGCAATGATGACCTTTTATACTCCCTTTCCATAGACTGGATGAGTCACACACTATACCTAACTGTAAGCGACACAAAGATGTAATCAAACTATGACCAGAAGATAATGCAACCAGTCTGGCAGACAGCTCCTAGCCTCTCTCTGCCCCATTGAGGTCAGGTCCTTGTTCAGGATCAGGAAGTTCAGGCTTCCACAGGGAGGGAAAGGAAGCACGCTTTCTCAGCAGAATCAGACTTATACCCATATCTACCTGTGTGGTGGTTTGAATGAGTGTCCCTCATAGACTTTAAGTATTCAGACATTTGTCTCCAGTTGTGGTGGCACTGTTCTTGGAGGTCTTAAAAGGTGTGGCCATGCTAGAGGAAGTACATTATTGGGGGCAGGCTTAGTGAGTTTAACAAGCTGTGTGGCCTCCAGTCGCTCTCTCTGCTTCCTGTGCTCATTGCGAGATGTGACCCTCGGCTTGCTGCTCCAGCTCCAGCTGCCATGCCTCCCACCACAATGGACTCTAATTCCCTGGAACCGTCAATCATAAGCTCAAATAAACTCTTCCTTTTATAAGTTCCTTTCATCATGGTATTTTATCACAGCAACAGAAAAGTGACTAATACAACCTGTTTCCCTTTGTTTGTGGCAAGCACTGGCTGACTTGCTACAGACAGTTTCCCTTAGACACAGAAGCTTCAAAGTCTGTTCCACGTATTGGAGGCATATGACGTGGTCAGTTGCATCCCTGTCCTTCAAGGTAAAGTCCCTCCTAGACAATCTTGCCCTCCTGCCACTTAAGGTATTGTCTGGTGGAAACTCCTCATTCCTGAGGGTTCCTTCCAGGTGACAGTGAGCTCAGCCTGCCACGTTAATTCCTCTAGACAGGGCCAGATCCCACCACATTGGTGAAGCTGCTAGTTCCAACAAGGAACAGAAGTTATGTTCTGCTGGGTGAGAGCTCAGTGGCAGAGAGCAGCCCAGCATGCGAGGGGCATGCCTGACATTACAAAAGAATAATAAATAAAACAGATAAATGACACCACCGGCGGCTGCCTCATCCAGATTCCGTCTGTTGGCGCTCTGCTAACTGGAGCTCCACTTCTGTGTGCACCGAGGTTTGCAAAGTATATTTGAGAGCACATTAAATTTGTTCAGTTAATATGTCCTGAGCATTTCCTGCCTGATAAGAAGGTTGAGAGTTTGAAATCTGATCTGCTTCATATTTAAGTCTAAATTTCCAGTATCAACTTGAGAAAGGTGATGGTTTTGGCCCCAAATGCCTTCCTCCTTTGACTGTTCATTTGGCTTAGCTGAGAAGCTCAATTTGTTGAGACTTGGAAAGGCTCTGATACCTCTGCCATAGTCATTTGTTGTTGTTGTTGTTGTTGTTGTTGTTGTTTTACTTATGTGTATGAATGTATTGTCTGCATGTAGGTTGGTGCACCCACGTCGTGCAATACTGCAGAGGTCAGAAGAGGGTGTCGTATTCCCCTGGAACTGGAGTTAAAGACGATTCTTAGCCCCCATGTGGGTGCTGGGAATCAAACCTGGGTCCTCTGCAAGAGCAGTCAGTGCTCTTAACTCCTGAGCCATCTCTCCAGCCCCTGCCATAGTCTTTTAACTTAGCAACAAATACATGCTTATTCTAATGGTCTATAAATTATTCTTTTGTGTGTGTGTGTGTATGTATGATATATGTGGCGCAGGACATGATGCACATGTGGAACTTTGTAGAGTCTGTCCTCTCCTCCCTTTATGAGTGATGAGGGAGGGCCCGGCCCACTGTGGGTAGGCAGTGGCACCCCTGTGCAGGTGGTTCTGGGCTGTACAAGAAAGCAGGCTGAGCACAGGACAGGGGAGCAAGTCAGTAAGCAGCATTCCTCCAGGTTCCTGCCCTGAGTTCCTGCCTTTACTTTCCTTAGTGATGAACTGTGACCTGGGAAATGTAAGATAAAATAAACTCTTGCCTCTCCAACTTGGCTTGGTTTGTGTTTTATCACTGCAGTAGAGAGGCAAACTAGAACCTTAGGCAAGCACCCTACCAACTGAGCTATACCCTATCCCCAACTTCATGCCACTGCACACCGTTGCCCCACCCAGCATCACACACCTAGGCCACGTTGTCTGCTCCTCCTTGGGGTAGGGCCAGAGAAATCCCCTGATTCCCATCTACATGGTGCCCTGAGGGGTGCTAGCTGAGAACCAGCCCCCATTCAAACTGGATCTTCCTACATAATGTAGCATTCCAGGCCCTGGGTTCCATCTAGAGTCTTGAGAACACAGAGTCCACGGAAGAAGAGGGAGACAGAAGTCAGCATGAACCAGGTTATCAGCCAGACAACAGCTTAAAACTTCAGTCCATGTATTTCTCTTTGGTGGGTTAATCACTCCTGTGGGGACCACCCATCCCCATAGGTGACAGGCCTATGGAATTTGGGCACAATTTTAACAGTTTCCATATGCTCATCAATAAAATCAACTAACTTCTGCAGACCATGAAGGCTGGTGGGGTCTTCCGGAGTATGAAGAGTGGCTCTGTTCTGTCTACAATTCTATATATGTGTGTGTGTGCCTGTTTGAGTTTATGTGTAGCACGTGTGTGCCTGGAACTGTAGTTACAAGTCGTGAGCCGCCATGTGGGTGCTGGGCACCAAACCCAGGTCCTCTGCAAAACCAGGAAGTGCTCTCAAGCACTGGGCTATCTTTCCAGCCCCACTGCATAATCCTGTGCAAGTTACTAGATCTCTTTTTCTTTTGTCTTTTTAAGACAGGGTCTCCCTTTAGTCTGGAACTCACCAGGCTGGCCTTGACCTCACAGATATCTGCCTGCCTCTGCCTCCAGAGTGCTGGGATTAAAGGTGTGAGCCAGGACACCTGGCATTATTTGATTTCTTTAGCTTCATTCTCCATACCTATAAAATGGGAAGAATACTCATTACAATATCTTTTTTTAAGTTTTTTTTTTAAATATATATTTTGTACAAGATTATCAAATCTAGACCCCTGTCCCCCACCCTATCCCCCCACCCCACCAGAGCTCATGCATTCTGCCAAACATGCTTATCATCTCTTTCTCAATATTCTCCATGTGGAAGTTGACTGTTTTGAGCAGAAGTTCACTGTTTTAGTCTGTTCTTTGATGCAGTCCTTTCTGTTGTTGTTGTTTCCAATATGCATCACTCCCAACTGCTTGGACAAAAGCTCAAGGGGCCGTGCACAAGAAATACTTACAACTAGGGCCGGGCGTGGTGGCGCACGCCTTTAATCCTAGCACTTGGGAGGCAGAGGCAGGCGGATCTTTGTGAGTTCAAGGCCAGCCTGGTCTACAGAGTGAGTTCCAGGACAGCGGGGCTACAGGGAGACCCTGTCTCAACAAGACAAAAAAAAAAAAAAAAAAAAAAAAAAAAAAAAAAGTAAAGAAATATTTACAACTAGGTAATTGGCACTAGCATCCACAGATAAGGGATACCATTTGTCGTTTGTTTTTCTGGGACTGTGTTACTTCACTCAGCATGATATCTTCTAGCTCCAGCCATTTTCCTGCAAAGCTCATGATGTCATCTTTCTTTACTGCTGCATAGAACTCCATTGTGTAGATGTACCACATTTTCTCTATCCACTCATCAGTACTCATTGCAATATCATGAGGATTAAATGAAATATTACAGAGCTGTGGGTATACTTCAGTCAATACAGTGCATGCCTAGCATGCACCAAGCCCTGGGTTCATCCCTAGCACTGTATAAAGCACAGATGTGTAGGGGCTGGAGAGATGGCTTAGCAGTTAAGAGCACTGACTGCTCCTGCAGAGGACCCAGGTTCGATTCCCAGCACCCACATGGTGGTTCAGACCCATCTTAGGCCGGGCATGGTGGTGCACGCCTTTAATCTCCAGAGGCAGAGGCAGGCAGATCTCTGAGTTCAAAGCCAGCCTGGTCTACAGAGTGAGCTCCAGGCCAGCTGGGACTAAAGGGAGACACTGTCTCAAACAAAACAAAACAAAACAAAAAACAACAAGAAGAAGAGATGTGCTAGAGCACACCTATAATTCCAGTACTGGGAGGTGGAGAAAGGAGGGTTAGAAGTTCAAGATCATCTCCAGCTGCATAGAAAGTTTGAGGCCAGCCTGGGAGACATGAGACCCCATTTCCAAAAAAATTAAAAATAGGTAAATAGATGCTGGAGAGATGACTCAGTGGTTGAGAATGCTTCCTGTTCTTCCAGGGGACCCACATCAGGCAGCTCATAACCACCTGAATGTCACCCCAGCTCTTGGGGATTTGATGCCCTTTTCTGGCCTCTGAGACACCCACACATACCTTCACACAAACCCACACACATTGCACATAAACAAAAATAGAAACAAATCTTAAACAATAAATAGATATTACAGACAGCATGTTCAACAAAGCATTTTACTTTTTTTATGCTTGAAAAATTAAGATTTATTTAAGATGTAGGGATATGTCCATTTCTAAATATAGGGAAAATAAGATGAGGGATAAAGTCAAAGTTTGTAGATATCGGACAAAATTTATTTTACAGGCAGATAGTAACCTGGAAGACGTCTAGGCAGTGTATTTGGAGGTTAAAATCAATCTGTTAGAACAAAGATTTTATAATTGGTTCCTGGGGATTTTGTTCGTGGATGGTCGACCTCAGGAACACTGGACAATGAACAGGGCAGCATGGGAGAGCACCCTCAGCATCAAGAAACACTGGAGTAGGCTGGGCGGCAGCAGGTGGTCCTGCAGCAGATGGGTCTGCAGCACTGGGGCCTGCAGCAGGTGGGGTGGTGGTAGGTGGGCTGGCAGCACACAGACTGGCAGCAGTGGGGCCTGCAACAGCTGGACACACAGCAGCTGGGCCAGTAGCAGGTGGTCCTGCAGCAGGTGGTGGCTGCTGGGCTGGTGGCAGCTGGGCTGGTGGCAGCTGGGCTGGTGGCAGCTGGGTTGGTGGCTGCTGGGCTGGTGGCTGCTGGCCTGGTGGCAGCTGGCCTGGTGGCTGCTGGGTTGGGGGCAGCTGGGCTGGTGGCTGCTGGGCTGGTGGCTGCTGGGCTTGTGGCAGCTGGCCTGGTGGCTGCTGGGTTGGGGGCAGCTGGGCTGGTGGCTGCTGGGCTGGTGGCTGCTGGGCTTGCAGCAGCTCTCCTGGCAGGAGCCTTGGCCACAGTCCTGCTCAGAGCAGACAGAGACACAATGGGAGCCGAACATGGTGTCAGAGGATGGAGGTCCTCAGTAGGTTTTCAAGAAGGTGGGTTGGAAGATCTAACAAAGCATTTTATGGTGAGGAGTTTGTCACTGTCACGAAGCAGGGACAAAGCGTACACAGAGTTTGTTAGTGTCAGTACTGTCGTCCTTCCGTGCTGTGTTCTGACACTCAGAAGCTTTTGAGCATTTCTTGGCAAATCATGTTTCCCAAATGCTCAGAGTCTCTGAGAAGGAGGAAGCATGTCTAAGCTGTATTTGACTTTTTACTCTCCAAACAAGCAGTCAGTAGAACAGAGTTCAGCACTGACCTGGTGTCTGGGGAGACAGCCAGAGGCAGAGAACACGAAGCTGGGACCCTCCAACGAATGCAGATCTGAGCTGGGGCTTCCACCACTGCCAATCTTAGCAGTTTGGGTTGAAGCTCATGTTCCTGTGTTTTTCAGAAGTGTTATCTTGATTGAGTCACGTCTTGGGGAACTTGGACTTCTTTCTTTACCAGTGCTGGGACCACCTTCACACAGCACAGGTATATGTGCCCATAGTGAAACAGTAGCTCTTCACCAAAGCCATAGGTCAGGGTCTGGGTGTGAGCTCCTCACAGACTGAGGAACTCAGCAGAAGGCTGGGATGCAAGTTAGTGACAGAATACTTGCTCAGTATGCCCGAGGCACTGTGTGTGATTCCTAGCACCCAAGGAGGGAGAAAAAAAAAAAGCTGGGTATAGTAGTTTGTTATTATAATCCCAGCCTTTGAGATGCAAAGACAGAAAGATGGTAGCAAGTTCAAGGCCAGTAAGCAAGCAAGCAAGCAAGCAAGCAAGCAAGCAAGCAAGCAAGCAGAAAGACGGCAGAGCTTCTGGAATTCTCCTGTCTTCACTTCCCATCTCGCTCTAGGAACACTAGAGTCACAGCTATATCGTACTGTGTCTGGCTTTATGTGGTTTCTGGGGATCCCAACTCAGGCCCTCACGGTTGCAAGGGAAGTACTTTAGTCACTTAGTCCCTCCCCAGCTCAAGTCATTCTATCCTCGCCCATGCTGGGAGTTGAAACCAGAGCTTCCTGCTTACTAGGCAAGTGCCTGTCATTAAGCTACAGCCCCAGCCCACATCAAATCCTTTCTGCAGTTGTCTTTCTCTCTGAAACACTAACAGGCGGCTTACAGCTGTTGCTTAGTAGTGTGTTATTTATTTATTAGTTCTTTCTCTTCCTTTTTCATTGGTAATATTAGTAAATGTTTAATAGACCAATGTGGTCATTTAAATGCAAACCAAGAATATCGGCTCAAGTATCGCCCAGTCACCAGCATTTCACATTGTTCTTCACAGGGATTTGTATGACCACTTGGACTCACCCCATAGAAGGGCTTAGCATTTTGTAATTTCTTATGTTTGAGGTGCGTATCACGTGCAGAAGAGATAGTTTGGTTAATGCCTCGCATTCTGCCTTGTTTTTTTTTTAATTTAATTTTATTTTTTATGTGTATGAATGTATTGTCTGCATGTAGGTCTGTGCACCCATGTTGTGCAATGCTGCAGAGGTCAGAAGAGGGTGTTGTATTCCCCTGGAACTGGAGTTCTCCTGGAATTGGAGTTACAGACGGTTCTCAGCTGCCATGTGGGTGCTGGGGATGGAACCCGGGTCCTCTGCAAGAGCAGTCAGCACTCTTAACCGCTAGGCCATCTCTCCAGCCCCGCATTCTGCCTTGTTTATGGTTGTTTTTGTCAGCTTGATACAAACTAGAGTGACCTAGGAAGAAGGAACCTCAATTGAGGAATCTCCTCCATCGGATTGGCCTGTGGGATGTCTATATATTTATTATTTTTATGTGTATGAGTGGATTGTCTGCATGTATGTACATGTACCTGTGTCATCAAATGCCCTGGGAGTTCAGAAGGAGGTGTCAGATCACCTGTAACTAGAATTACAGATGATTGTTAGCTACCATGGGGGTCCTGAGAATTGAACCTGGGTCCTCTGCAAGGGCAGCCAGTGCTTTTAACTGGTGAGCCATCTGTCCAGCCCCCTGCAGGGTACTTTCTTGATTTCTAATTGATGTACTAGGGCCCAGCTCACTGAGAGTGGTACCAATCCCTGGGCAGGTGGATCTAGGCTTTATAAAAAACATAGCTGAGCAAGTCAGGGGAGGCAAGCCGGTGAGCAGCGTTCCTCCGTGGTCCCTGCTTCAGTTCCTGCCTCCAAGGTCCTGCTTGAGCCCCTTCCTTGGCTTCCATGGATGAAGAACTGTCCTGGAAGCTGAAATAAACCTTTTCCTCCCCAAGTTGGTTTTGGTCGCTGTTGTATCACAGCAACAGAAACCTAACTAGAACAATGGCTAAGAACTATATATCCGATTATCCAATAGGAGGCAATTTCCCAGTGGTCCCCTACAGAATCCTCAGCCTTCCCTTCAAGGGCCTCAACCGTTTCTATGTATTTCAGTGATGCTGCTAATCCCCCACCCTCTGTCCCTGTTCGAAGGCCATTCCTACCCTCTCAGTTCCCCACTTCCCAAGAGTAATGATTCACATCAGTCTCTTGCTGGTTCACAGGCTGGGATGCAGCAGGCATCTGTCCTGGCTTTGACTGCTGCCGTGTGAGTGGTGGAGTCCATGGCCCACTCCAGTAGCAGGCCTGGTGTGCAAGCCTTGCCCTCCTGCATAATCTACCCCAAGATGCCCTGACTGGATGCAGTACAGCGTGGGAAGCTGGCATGAGTAACGCCATGGTGAATTCAGATTGATCTGTATATTTCAGCAAGTTCTTGGCATGCATGGGTTAATACTGTACAAGCAGATGTGATACAGTAGGAGGGAATGTCCTTGGAGGCTAGGCAATAATCCTTGAGGATGTCTTTGGTGTGTAAAACAAAGTTTATCTACACCTTAGAAACTGTCCTTGAAATGTAAACAAAATTTAACTGTACCTTTACCCCATGTGAAGTTTGCAGAAAAGTCCTTCTTATCTTAGTTGTATAAAAGGCTTTGGAAAATAAACTTCAGAGCTCCAGTATTAACTGGTCGCCTCTCCCAGCTCTATCCCTTTTGTGTGTGTGTGCGTGTGTGTGTGTGTGTGTGTGTGTGTGTGTGTGTATGTATGTGTGACATGTGTGTAGGTGTGTGTTCATTTTTTCTCAATTCTCACTCCCCCTTTCAGGTTTCATTCAATTTTGACGGCTGGCTCCGTCAATGCTGCCAGCTCCCCACAGTACAGGGACAGGACAAGAAAGCCTATTTCCCTAGGTATGAGCCTATGACAGTTGGTGACTACTGTACCTTAGAGGAGGAGGAAACATTTGAATGAAATCAACACAAAGAAAGCAGAGTCAGGGGACAGAGTTAAACAGAGACCAACAACCTATTAATAGTAGCACTGGCTCCAGGCCCCTGAAAATTTTCTTCTAGATTTGTTAGTTATATATAAAAAAGAAGAGAAAACTTTTTTAAAAACAGAAAGGGGGTAGCTGGGCGTGGTGGTACACGCCTTTAATCCTAGCACTTGGGAGGCAGAGGCAGGCGGATCTCTGTGAGTTCAAGGCCAGCCTGGTCTACATAGGGAGCTCCAGGCCATCTGGGACTAAAGGAAGACCCTGTCTCAAAAAAGACAAACAAAAACAAAAACAAAAACAAAAAAACAGAAAGGGGGTGTTGGAGACATGGCTTAGCAGTTAAGAGTGTTTCCTGTTCTTTCAGAGGACTCAAGGTCAAGTCCCAACATTCATGTTTGGCAGCTCATGCTGGCCTCTAAGTGCCGCTCCACGAAATCCAACTCCCTCTTCTGGCCTCTGTGGGCACTGCACCCACATGCACAAACTCACAGACATACACATATATACATAATTTAAAATAAATTGAATAAAAATTTTTGGCAAGTGTATGTGTGTGGTGTGTACAAATGTGTGTATTCCTGCTCATGTGTGTGTGTGTGTGTGTGTGTAGGTGGGCATGCACATATGTGCATGTATGTGTGGAGCTCAGAGGCAGATGTTGGGTATCTTCCTCAATTGCTCTCTGTCTTATATATTGACACAAGGTCTCTCACTTGAAATCAAAACAGGCCAGTTTGGCTAGTCCTAGTATACCACTTCTGGGATCCCGTGTCCTCTAAGACTGGGATTACAAGCAGGCTATAATGCCCACTCCCACCCCACATTTATATGGGTGCTAGAGATTTAAACTCCAGTTCTCATGCGTGTACGACAAACATTTTATCTACTAAGCCACCTCCCTAGCTCCTGAAAACTTTTTTAAGTTAAGTCAGTTTGAGTTGTATTCATTGAATGAATGAATGAATGAATGAAGAACTTGGGCACACACAAAATACCAAACAAAACACACAGGCTGGGTGTATAATTCCAGCACTTGGGAGATAGGGGAAGGAGGACCCGGGAGTACGAGGTCATCCTCAGTTTACATATCTCATTCCAAGCCAGCCTCGGCTACAGAAAACCCTGTCTCAAAATAAAATAAAATTAAAATAATTAGTAGAAAGAAATAAGGAAGATTAATAAAGATCTGTATGAATAATGATAACCTTTTCTTGTTTCCATTCTCTTTTTTTCTAATTTGAACACAATGGTATGGGGTGTGTTGTGATGAAGTAATCATATTTAGACCGTGAGTGCATTAGTCTTAGAGGCCTCAGTAGCAAATGAGCACAGGTTTGATGTCCTGACTCAGAACTTTGCTTTCTCACTGCTCTGGAGGACAGAAGTCTGAGATCTAGGCAGCAGCAGGGCTGGTTCCTTCTAGAAACTCTGAGGGAGAATCCTTTGCATACCTGCGTCCTATCCCTGGTAGCTGCCAGCCATCGTGCTGTCCCATGGCTCACGGCCACAGCAATCTCTGCTTCTGTCTCCATCACTTGTTCTGTTTCTTTCTCTGCCCATTTTTGGTGAAGGAGATCAGACCTAGGGCTAACCACACACTCAACCACTGAGCTACATTCACAGCCTCTCCCTCTCTGTCTTTCTCTCTGTCTCTGTCTCTGTCTCTCTGAAACACACACACACACACACACACACACACACACACACACACACACACACACAGAGTCTTGCTATGCAGTCTAGGGTGTCATTGAACTCCTGATCTTCCTGCCTCTACCTCTAAGTGTTGACATTATATACCATACCTGGCATGGTTTTTGTTTGTTTTGCTGTTTTTGCTATATTTTGTTTTTTGTTGTTTGTTGTTGTTCTAGTTTGCTTCTCCATCCTTGTGACAAAACACTCTGACTAATACCAACTTAGGGAGGAAAGGGTTTATTTGGCTCACATCTTCCAGGCCAGAGTTCATCACTGAGGGAGCTCAAGATAGGAACTCAGGGTAGGAATCTGGAATAGGGAGCTGAAGCACAGCCCGTGGAGGATGGAGCACTGCTTACTGGCTTGCTCCCCGGACCCATGCTCAGTCTTTTTCTTTCTTTCTTTCTTTCTTTCTTTCTTTCTTTCTTTCTTTCTTTCTTTCTTTCTTTCTTTCTTTCTTTCTTTCTTTCTTTCTTTCTTTCTCTTTCTGGGTCTCCCTTTAGTCCCAGCTGTCCTGGAGCTGGGATTAAAGGCATGCCCTATCATACCCAGCTGAATCTACTTACTTTATCCCCCCCCCCTTGGGGAGGAAAGGGTTTATTTGGCTCACATCTCCTGGGTCCCTCAGTCTACTTTTTTTTTTTTTTTTTGGTCTTTTTGAGACAGGGTCTTCCTGTAGCCCCAGCTGTCCTGGAACTCACTCTGTAGACCAGGCTGGCCTTGAACTGACAAAGATCCGCCTGCCTCTGCCTCCCAAGTGCTAGGATTAAAGGCATGTGCCACCACGCCCGGCCAGTCTACTTTCTTATACAATACAGAACAACCTGCCCAGGGGTGGTATTGCCCACAGTGGGCTGGGCCCTTCCATATCACAGATCAGTCAAGAAAATACCCCATAGACATTGCTACAGACCAGTTGAATGGAGGCCACTTTCCAGTTGAGGCTCCCTCTACCCAGGCATGTCAAATTGAGAACTAAAGCTATCAGTACAATTGTATTTTCTTTTCTTTTCTTTTTGGCCAATATGTTTTCCTTGTGTGGATTAATGAAGTCCCTGTGTTATTTTGTTACATGCATGTAGTGTACACTGATGAATTGCATCTGCTCTTATCCACTTCTTCCCTTTTAAAAAAATGAATATG
Organism: Rhizomys pruinosus; assembly: GCA_009823505.1. Lineage (NCBI taxonomy): Eukaryota > Metazoa > Chordata > Mammalia > Rodentia > Spalacidae > Rhizomys > Rhizomys pruinosus. The sequence goes on from VZQC01006815.1 coordinate 624,885, forward strand.
ACCTCATGATTTTATCATCTTCATAATAAAAGCAGCTTAGAGTTGGATCACCTGCCTTTTCTCATTTAATCTCCTGGTTCAACAAGTTGGCGTCTCTTGAAAGCCAGAATTCTCTTAGCTCTGCAATTGGGCTCAGCACATTCAAGCCTAAGCACAATCATTGGTGTGTTAGCCTTTTTGTGGAAAATAGGCTTACTCTACCCACTGTGGCCATGCCATTTCTTGTCATAAGCTGTTTCTGGGTCTATAGAGAATCCCTGACCTTCTTGGGCTATGTCACTTTGTGGGCTGTGGGCTGGGTACACCCTGCATTTCTTACAGTCTGGTGAGTCTTGGGAATGTTCTGTGTGTTTGCAGGATCGCTATCGGCACAGAAAGAGCACCCCTCCTTTTAAACATTTTTTTTTGAGATAGTGTCTCTCTGTAGCCCCAACTGTCCCAGAACTCACTATGTAGATGAGGCTGTCCCAGAACTCACTATGTAGATGAGGCCGTCCCAGAACTCACTATGTAGATGAGGCCGTCCCAGAACTCACTATGTAGATGAGGCTGTCCCAGAACTCACTATGTAGATGAAGCCGTCCCAGAACTCACCATGTAGATGAGGCCGTCCCAGAACTCACTATGTAGATGAGGCTGTCCCAGAACTCACTATGTAGATGAGGCCATCCCAGAACTCACCATGTAGATGAGGCTGCTCTTGATCTCTGAGATCCTCCTGCCTCTCCCTCCTGAGTTCTGGGACAAGAGACAAGGACAGCTGACTCTGGGCCAGCTCCAGCCTCCTTTGTTTTGCTAGGACTCTAAACCCAGGTCCTTAGCATGCTAGGCAAGTGCTGTATAACTGAGATCTCACTGCAATTCTTTTATTTTATTTTTTTAGTGTTGGGAATTGAACCCATGGTTTTATGCCTATGAGGTGAGCACTCCATCACTGAACTGCATTTCCATGCCTGTGAGGGGAGCACTCCATCCCTGAACTGTGTCTCCATGCCTGTGAGGGAGCACTCCATCCCTGAACTGTGTCTCCATGCCTGTGAGGGAGCACTCCATCCCTGAACTGTGTCTCCATGCCTGTGAGGCACGTACTCCATCCCTGAACTGTGTCTCCATGCCTGTGAGGGAGCACTCCATCCCTGAACTGTGTCTCCATGCCTGTGAGGCACGTACTCCATCCCTGAACCGTGTCTCCATGCCTGTGAGGGAGCACTCCATCCCTGAACTGTGTCTCCATGCCTGTGAGGGAGCACTCCATCCCTGAACTATGTCTCCATGCCTGTGAGGGAGCACTCCATCACTGAACTGTGTCTCCATGCCTGTGAGGCACGTACTCCATCCCTGAACTCTACCTCCAGCCCTCCTTTCCCACTCTCATTCAGACCATGTCCCCAGCGAGTGGGATGGTGCTGCCCACACTGCCCACACTCAGGCTAGGTCTTCCCCCCTCATTTAGTCCTCTCTGGCATGGCTCTAATAGGAACAGATGTGCATCACCAGTCTCCTAGGAGATTCTAAATCCAGTCACACTGACAATGAAGATTAACCATCATAGTGTATGTATACATATTTAGCAAGTGCAATTGCTCTGTAGCTCCTGAGACTGTGGATGTCAAAGGCCCAGGGTCAGGAGACCCATGATGGGGCAGCCTCTCCCCTGGGACCCTCTACAGAGGAGCAGGAGACCTCTAGGAAAACACTCCTCTCTGATGCTCTGTCTGTGCTGCCCTTGTTTTTTTCTAGGTCCAATGAAGCTTGCGAGTAGGAGTGGGCACTATTCAAGGGGTTCATCTCTGCCATCTTTTTTGTGAATTTTTTTATTTTTTACGTGTATGAGTGTACTGTCTGCATGTAGGTTGGTGCACCTGTGTCATGCAATGCAGCGGAGGTAAAAAGAGGTCATCAGATTCCCCTGGAACTGGAGTTAAAGATGGTTCTTAGCCGCCATGTGGGTGCTGGGAATCAAACCCTGGTCCTCTGCAAGAGCAGTCGGCACTCTTAACTGCTGAGCCATCTCTCCAGCCCCTGATCTTTGCCATCTTTAAACCCACTTTATGAGTTCCAGATTTGCGCATCAGGTTTAAATATGAAGGAGTATGTATGCGAAAGCTAGTTGGTTAATCAAAAACATGATTAGAGAGCCAGGGACATAGCTCAGTGGTAAAGCATTTGCCCAGCAGCAGTAAGGCCTCAGGTTTAATCCCTGGCATTGTGATCATCAGTCAGTCAAATTGGATTAGAGCGTCATATTCTTCTGTGTCTTGTTTGATATGGCTTAAGGAGTTCCCTCCAGTTCCACTGGCACTACGAAGACTCATTCTTTAGTTGTTATGTAATAGGAAATGTGTGTCTATATGTGTGTATGTGTATATGTGCATGTGTGTAGGTATATGTATGTGTGTAAGGGTGTGTGTAGGTTTATGTGTATGTATGTGTACATGTATATATGTATGTATGCGTGTAGGTTTGTATATGTGTGTAGGTGTGTGTTTATATATTTGTGCATATGTGTATAGGTGTGTATGTTTATGTATGTGTCTATATATCTGTGTAGGTGTCTGTAGGTATGTATATATGTATATGTGCATGTGTGTATGTGTGTTGTGGGTGTGGGGGTGTGTGTTTATGCTTATGTGTATGTGTATGTGTGTGTGCATAGGAGTGTGTGTGTATGTGTAGGACTCTGCATGTAGGAGTGTGTGTGTAGGAGTGTGTATGTGTATAGGACTGTGTGTGTGTATGTATGTGTAGGACTTTGTGTGTAGGAGTGTGTGTGTAGGACTCTGTGTGTGTGTGTGTGTGTAGGACTCTGTGTGTGTGTGTGTGTGTAGGACTCTGTGTGTGTGTGTGTGTGTGTAGGAGTGTGTGTGTGTGTAGGACTTTGTGTAGAGTGTGTGTGTGTAGAGTGTGTGTAGGACTCTGTGTGTAGGAGTGTGTGTGTAGGAGTGTGTATGTGTGTGTGTAGGAGTGTGTGTGTGTAGGACTCTGTGTGTGTGTGTGTAGGACTCTGTGTGTGTGTGTAGAGTATGTGTGTGTAGGACTCTGTGTGTAGGAGTGTGTGTGTATATGTATAGGACTCTGTGTGTGTGTAGGACTCTGTGTGTGTGTGTGTGTGAGTGTGTGTAGGAGCATGTGGTATGTGTGTGTGTGAGAGTATGTATGTGTGTGGGGACTTTGTGTGTGTGGGGGGAGTGTGTGTGTAGGACTCTGTGTGTGTGTAGGACTCTGTGTGTGTAGGAGTGTGTGTGCATAGGAGTGTTTGGTGTGTGTGTGTGTGTAGGAGTGCGTGTGTGTAGGAGTGTGTGTGTAGGAGTGTGTGTGTGTGTGTAGGACTTTGTGTGTGTGTGTGTAGGACTCTGTGTGGTATGTGTGTGTGTAGGACTCTGTGTGTATGTGTAGGACTCTGTGTGTGTATAGGACTGTGTGTGTGTATAGGACTCTGTGTGTGTATGTGTGTGTAGGAGTGTGTGTGTGTAGGACTCTGTGTGTGTGTGTAGGAGTGTGTGTGTGTGTAGGACTGTGTGTGTGTGTGTAGGACTCTGTGTGTGTGTGTAGGAGTGTGTGTGTGTGTAGGACTGTGTGTGTGTAGGACTCTGTGTGTGTGTGTGTGTTTAGGACTCTGTGTGTGTGATTCATGTGTGTGTGTGTGTGTAGGACTCTGTGTGTGTAGGACTGTGTGTGTGTGTAGGACTCTGTGTGTGTGTGTGTTTAGGACTCTGTGTGTGCGTGTAGGACTGTGTATGTGTTTAGGACTCTGTGTGTGTGTGTGTGTGTGTGTGTGTGTGTGTGTTTAGGACTCTGTGTGCGTGCGCTCTATTCCCATCGTGGCTTCATGGCATTTCTAGTTTTCTCTTTCTTACCTTTTCTCCGCCTCCTTTTTCTTTGTTTCCCTCTACTTGTCTAAGAACTTCTTCAGTGAACACCCCTGGCCACAGGTCCTGAGACACTGATGCTTTCATTGCTATGGGATGGATTCCCAGAAATGAGATTACTGCAACATGGATGAATCTTGAACTCATTCTGCTAGGCTGGGACGGTGGCTCATGCCTATAATACAAGCAGTTGGGGGTGGAAACAGGTGGATCAGGAACTCAAGGGTAGCCTCAGCTACATCAGACCCTGTCTCAAAAAAAAAAAAAATCCAACACCCTGACCCCAAAATAATTTTGTTAAGTCACAAAGAACCGAAGGCCGTGTGATTCTGTTTATATGGTGTCCAGTATAGGCAAACACAAAGCGGCACAAAAAGGGCTGGGCTTGTGGCTCAGAGGTCAAGTGCTTATGTAGGTAGCATCTGTGAAACCCTGAGTCAGTACACCCCTGTAAAAAAAAAAAAATCCTAGCACTCAGGAGGCAGAGGCAGGCAGATCTCTGTGAGTTCAAGGCCAGCCTGGTCTACAGAGTGAGTTCCAGGACAGCTGGGGCTACAGGGAGACCCTGTCTCAAAGAAAAAAAGAAAAAAGGGAAAAAGAAAAGCTTACTGAGAAACACAGCAGACTGGCAGCTCCTTACACCTGGAGTGGTGGTGAGCACTTTGAAGAATGAGAAATGATGCTCATGGGTTAGTGGTGTTCTTTTGGAATAAGGAAACCAATTGCATGATGGTTGCACAACTCTGAACAAACTGAAAAACACTGAACACTGTAAGTGAGTGGAGTCTGTGGAATGGCACGTCAGGAGCAGTAGTTTCTTCTACTGCCTTAGCAGCTTTCCATGTCACATTTCCAGTAGTTTGCCCATCCTTCCTCTTCCCTCCCTCCCTCCCTTCCTCTTCCCTCTCTCCCTCCCTCCCTCCCTCCCTCCTTTCCTTTTTTTTTAAAAATTTTATTTATTTTCATATGTGTATGAATGTACTGTCTGCATGTAGGTCTGTGCACTGGTGTCGTGCAGTGCCACGGGGGTCAGAAGAGGGCGTCAAATTCCCCTGGAACTGGAGTTAAAGATGGTTTTCAGCCACCATGTGGGTGCTGGGGATCGAACCCGGGTCCTCTGCAAAAGCAGTCGGTGCTCTTAACCGCTAGGCCATCTCTCCAGCCCCTCCTTTCTTTTCTTATTCCTTTGTCTTTCTTACCCTGCCTGAGAACTACTATGTAGCCCAGGCTAGCTCCTATGCCAGCCTCCCCAGTGCTTGGCTTCTGGAGCATCAGTTCAGAAACTCTGGGAATGACTTTTGCAATTTGGACATGTCCTGGACAAATGAATTTTAGTTAACTTTGCAACCAAAAACTTAATCTTACCTTAGCTTGTTTATAACATTGCCAAGCTCACCGAGCCTGTACTTCTCTTGTGTCCTAAAATATATAGCCTTAATCCCTTGTGACCTTTCCTTGCCCTTGACCCAGATAGTATGAATGTGTATGTTTTGTATATCAAGCAAGCTGCAAACATCAGATATTTCTTGGAAGAAACTGGTTATCCCATTTGTGTCGCAAACAATAGATGGGATGAAATTGATAACATGTTTGTGTTGTGGGTGCTATCCCAGGTCATTAGAAGTCAGAAGGGACATGAGCCTCTGATAAGATAGTTACCATTGTATTTCTCCATCTCATGCTGGATATACTGTTTCAGAAGAAGAAAGAGAGGGGCTGGAGAGATGGCCTAGCGGTTGAGAGCGCCGACCGCTCTTACAGAGGACCCGGGTTCGATCCCCAGCACCCACATGGCGGCCGAGAACCGTCTGTAACTCCAATTCCAGGAGAACTCCAGTTCCAGGGGAATCCAAGACCCTCTTCTGACCTCCGCGGCGTTGCATGACACGGGTGCACAGACTTGCATGCAGACAGTACATTCATACACATACAGAAATAAATAAAAATTAAAAAAAAAAAGAAGAAGAAGAAAGAGAAAGGCCCTGGTTCAAAAGTACTGTTCCTGGAGAATCCAAAAATCAGTGCTCAAGGCAGTTCAGGTTCCCTTTTGGCTAAAATGGGTGCTGGGAATCAGGCTGTTTTTCATTCTGGCTTTACCCTAATGAGGTATTGAGCCACAAAAACGTTCCATCTGGAGTAGAAAATGTCACAATGAAGCTGGACATGGTGGCTGATGCCTTTATAGGTCATAGGAGGCAGGAGGATTGCCATGAGTGAGAGGCCAGCCTGGATTACATAGGGAGTTCCAGGCCAGCCTATGCTACAGAGAGAGACTCTTGTCTTACAAAGGAAAACAAAAGCAAAAAAAGAAGAAACTGTCACGAAACCTATTATATATATATGTATATATATGAAAGAGAGAGATTGAATGAATGAATAAACAAAAAGAAAGATCCGCCAGGAGACTATTTGGCAGGTGGATTGAGAGCTAACGAGCCTAGAGTCAGGGGAACAAGATGGATGTACTAGGTCCTTTTTGTTGCAATTACCAAACTTCAACTCCACTGACAAAGAAATGGACTGTCTTGGGTCACCTCAGCACCAGCAGGACGCAGGCATCCAGTCTCAGGACACCTGGAACGTGGCTGTAAATGGCAGTCAGGCCAGTCTGAGAACACCTGGAACGTGGCTGTAAATGGCAGTCAGGCTCATCTCCCTAGAGAAATTTAGGGAAAGGAGACTCAGGAACACAAACTCCACCTGTTTTAGGGTCTTCTCTGGAATAAATTATGACCCTACCTGTAGGACCTGTAGGAAGCTTTCTTTTTATGGCAAACAGGACCACGCGACCCTGCTAAGGGAAGGGGAACACTGTGGAGAGCTGACCCTTTGGTGCAGAGGCCAGCAGGCTACTTCCGGTAGCCTGGCCTGAGTGGTACTTCCAACTCAGGCCCTTAGCCTGGACCCACGAGACACATGTTCCACTCTTGGCCATGACTTCTCACCTGCCCAGAGACTGCTGAACCCTGGACAGGAATTTCAGGCTGGGGCTGGAGAGATGGCTCAACAGTCAAGAGCGCTGACTGCTCTTGCAGAGGACCCAGGTTGGATTCCCAACACCCACATGGCAGCTAAGAACCATGTTTAACTCCCGTTCCAAGGGAATCTGATGCCCTCTTCTGACCTCTGCAGCATTGCATGACACAGGTGCACAAACCTACATGCAGACAGTACACTCATACACATAAAATAATAAATAAATAAATAAAATTTAAAAAAAGGAACTTCAGGCTGATGTCTGAAGGCCTGTCTTCAGCCTGTGTCCACTCACAACACCAGCTACCCAGGTTGGTGGTCTGCAAGGGGAACCTTTTTCCAACCCACTGGCGACCCAAACAAAACGCAGGCCTACTTTGGCCTGTATGCGCACAATAATTAATAAAAATAATGGCCGAGAATTCCATGATGATGTTACTATGAAATTCAAATTTATTCTTTGCTACAGCCTGCTTTTATTATTTATTTACTTACTTATTTATTTATTTTTGTCTTTTCGAGACAGGGTCTCCCTATAGCCCCAGCTGTCCTGGAACTCACTCTGTAGACCAGGCTGGCCTTGAACTCACAAAGGTCCGCCTGCCTCTGCTTCCCAAGTGCTAGGATTAAAGGTGTGCGCCACCACGCCCGCCCGGCTTACAGCTTGCTTTTATAAACTAAATGACATCAGTTCCCAGGACCAATCATAAGTCCCCCAACTCTGCACCACTGCACACCGTTGCCCCACCCAGCATCACGCACCTAGTCCACAAAGCTAGTTCCTCCTTGGGGTGGGGCCAGATCCTTGGCCATGCGGTGCCCTGAGGCATGCTAGCTGAAAGCTAGCCTGTGATTCAAGCTGGATTTTCCCACACCTACCCACATTCTAGAATCTTCATCTGGAATTTTCTTTTCCAGGATTGGGGATGGGACCCAGGGCCTCAGGGCATCCTAGGTTCTACCACTGAGCAATATGCCCAGGGAAAGACAATGGTGCCATAGGATCAAGGCATCCAGAGTAGCCTTAGGTCTGCCTGCCTCCCTTCCTCCCCCCTTTTGACAGGGTCTCACGTAGCCCAGGCTGTCCTTAAGCTCACTATGCAGCCCACGGTGATCTTGAACTTCTGATTCTCCTGTCTCCATCTCCCAAGTGCTGGGATTACAGGCAGGTGGCACATCTGGTTTTATGCAGTGCTGGGGATCAAACCCAGGGCTCTATGCACACTAGACAAGCAGTTCTACTAGCTGAACTGCCTTCCCCAACCGCCCAGTCTTAGGTTTTCATATTTCCCTTTCTCCCGCACAATGCCCGACTCCCATTGCTTTAGCACTAAGGTCCATCCCCTCCTGACCACCTCCCCCGTAACAGCTTCTCTTTTTTTTTTTTTTTTTTTTTTTTTTTTTTTTTTTTTTTCTGAACCGGGTTTCCCTTTAGCCCCAGCTGTCCTGGAACTCACTCTGTAGACCAGGCTGGCCTTGGCCTTGAACTCACAAAGATCCGCCTGCCTCTGCCTCCCAAGTGCTAGGATTAAAGGCGTGCGCCACCACGCCCGGCCCGTAACAGCTTCTCATTTTCCCCTCTATGTCTTCACTCTCTACCTCTACCCAGTCCCGTGGCCCTGGGGAACTTGGCTTACTCTGGCCTCAGGGCTGCTGGTGTCAAACACTGAGGCTGAAAGTTTCCTTTTGGTCAAAGATGAAGAGAAAATCCCTGCATACCTTCTATCCCCCTCGCTGTCCCCACAGCCCCCCGGAGAAAAACAGTAGCCTGTGCTGCCCACCTGGCCTTGACTCGGGGAGGAAAGAAGACTTGGAGGGAGCAGACTGTAGTGATGAGGGGCCCATGGCTGCCCTGTTGTGGCCTGAGCAGGCTGGCTGGGGCTGGAGACAGGGTGAAGGAGTGCTCAGCCAGCCAGCTTGCAGGGACTGCAGACTGCCCTGATGTGCTGCTACATCTGGCTGTGACCTCCAGAAGTTTCAAGAGGTGTAGAACCCACCACATTTATCAGCCCTGCAAGGAGAGCCAGGGCCTTCCCCCAGCCTGGTCACAGAGAAAGGAAAGTTCCCAGACAGGCCATGTGGGGGAGAGGAGGAAAAAGTCCCCCTTCTGTAGCTTTAAAACACAGGAAAGTTCTGCCAGGAAAAGTTTACCCAACCTGGAAGATCCTGAGAGGGCTGTTAGTGGGTCAGACCTCGAGGTTATTTTTAAACCCTGGATTAGGTTGCAGACATTGACTCTGTAGTCTGAACAACACCGGAAGGTGGCCTCTGGTGCTGGCAGGAGCTGGTGTGTGAGAGCTTAGCAGCCGACTCTGGGTCATACTGACACTGAGCACAGACATTCCGGGGGCTAAAGTACAAAATAACTAACAGGGCATGAACTTCAGCAACTATCCTGTGCTCTGCCGACTCCTCAGGATCCCCTAATCCTTCCGAAGTTCCAGCCTCTAACAGGAGAGGGTCCAGGGAAAGAGCGGGCTGTGGGAAGCCCCGAGACTCTGCAGTGTAGGTGGGGCCTGCACCCAGGGAACGTGGCTCAGACTTGTCCCTCAAGGAAAAGGCAGCTGGGTACATCTAGGCAAAGAGCCAGAGCCGGGAGGCCTGGGTCAAGGACCAAAGAAGAGTTTGATAGGAGACAGGCTGTGGAAGCAGGGAGCCTGGGCATCTGCTGGTGGGAGAGCTGGGACGGGGGGCTGCACATGGTGGAGGGGAAGGATTTGCTGTGAGCAGATGTAGGGAAGGGCAGCAGAGAAAACAGCCGGAACCAATCACGAAGAGGTCAGTGCACATCGATGCCGTCCCTGCAGTGCAGGAGGAAATGCCGATGGGTAAACGGTGACCTCTGTGCCAGAGTTCAAGCTACATCAAATCATGTTTTTATACCGGGAGCCATGCAAACTGAGTTAGCTTTTAAATGTGTTGCTAAAAGGGCCAAGCCCTGGAAGGGGGGAATTGGGAGAGAGGGGAGAGAGGGGAGAGAGGGGAGAGAGGGTCGCGACTGGGATACTATGGTAGACTCTTTGCTCTCGCGTTGCGCGAGTTTATTGTTTCTCTCTTCTCTCTCTCCTATCGCTCCTCTCTCTCTCTCGCTAGCTCTTGTTACTACTATCTCTTTTACTCTCTTTTGCTCACTCTTCTAATCACGCTTGTTCTCTCATCTCTCTCGCGTCTCTCATCTGTCTAACTCTCGCGCTCTCTCTCTTTTCCGCCTCCTCAAAATTGCTCATTACAAGCTGGAGAATAGAGGCAGAAGAGGCTGTTGAAGATGATGCAGAATTTGAAGCCTGAATGGCCTGGAGGGTAGATGGTGCCCCCTGGAGGACAAGCAAGGCAACAGAGCATCCAGGTTGTTACCAGGGCCGGAGCCCAAGTCCAGGATGCAGTCAGGTTGGAGAGCTGGCGGTCACGTATGGAGCTGGCTCAGAGATAGAAGGGGACATGGCAAAGGGAGAGAGTGGACAGAAGGCTGGGGAAGCACTTCTCACTGCCCACATCTTCCCTTTGCTCACAGGACTCCTTTGTTGGAAACAGGCACATGAGCACCCAGCTCCAGATTGTTTCCCAACTTCCTTAGCAGCTGGGTCTGCTCCCAAGTTCTGGCCAATGGGATGTGCGTCCTCTCCACATTCCTTCTCTCCACAGCAGTAGGCTGGGCACTGACATGGTGCGGGGAGTCAGCTGTGGGGGTTTGAATGTCTCCCATAGGCTCCAAGTACTTGAACACTTTGTCCCTAGTTGGTGGTGCTGTTTTGGAGGTTTAGAAAATGTGGCCTTGCTGGGCGAGGGGCCAGGCTTTGTGAGTCCATAGCCTTGCCCGACTCCGAGGTCGCTTTCTCTGCTTCTTGTGAGTGCTTAGGTTTTGGTTCTGGCTGCCTCGGGCCGTGTCTGCATCCCATCCATCTGAACCATAAGTCAAGTAAACTCTTCCTTCTCTACGTTGCCTTGGTGGTGGTGTTTATCACAGCAACAGAAAAGTAATGGATACACCAGCTTTGCATGTGACAGTGAAGATCCCCTAAGAATGGTGGTGCCAGAACAGGAAACACTGGGCTCCTAGGGTATCCATGGAGCCTCCACAGCGCCTGGGTAGCAAATGGAGGAATGCATCCCTCTTGGACCTGCTGCTTTTAATTTGGGAGAAAGAGGGTTTTTGTTTTGTTTCGGTTTGTTTTTTGTTTTGTTTTATTTTATTATTTTTTATTTTTATTTTTTTGGTCTTTTTGAATCAGGGTCTCCCTGTAGCCCCAGCTGGCTTAGAACTCACTATGTAGACCAGGCTGGCCTCAAACACACAGAAATCCAGTTGCCAGGAGGAAGAGGTGTTTGTAGTAACAGCCAAACCTCTGTCCTAAGCAGTACTCATCCTAATGCTGACAGGTGGGTTGAAGCCTTAGGGAGAAAGTTTGGAAAGGAGAATAGAAAAAGCAATGTGACATCATAGAAAACAGGTTCCAAGCATAGTTCTTTGTTGAGTGGCTGCAGTTGTGACGTAGAAACAACTGCAAGGCCAGAGGCCTTGTGACAAGTCCCTGTGAGACTGGCAGATGTAGGAAAACTTAGCAACCTGAAACGAAGCCTTCTTGGCTTGAACTACACATACAAACCCCTTCCCCAGTTATGCTTTTAGAGACCTGGGATTCCCACCATCTTTGAGCTGCACACGTACCCCTCTCTAAACAAAGACTTGGACTCTTCTGATTTATAGCTCCCTGGAAACCTAGTAAGTTCCCTTCGTGGCTAGTTTCCATTCAGACATGTCCCAGAGCACATCTGGAAACTAGAGGCAAGAAGCTGATGCAGTCTGGACTGGTTTGGGGTCCATATGAAGTAAGGCAAACTTTGTCCTCTGAATAAACTTTCAGAGGAAATCTCCTGTTTACCATCTTATGCTTCTGCATGATTGGACATGTATATAATTAAAATCAGATGCATCATGGGGAAAGGTCATAAGCAGTGGACAAAGCTTTCCAAGCCCAAGTCTATCAATCAAAACAGGAAACCACTCATGCTTTGCAGCCAACCCTGGAAAGAAAGTGCCAGACAGTAACCAAGTCGTGAGCACTCTAGCATTTATTGCAGAGCATTTATTCTGTACTTTCACTTGACCTTGGAATAAAACGTCTTCCTGCTTCCTGTTTGTGTGGCTTCTTGTTGAACAAGAAACCAAGAACCTGGAAGCACCCAGTTCAGACAGAGACTGCCAGTATCGCCTGCTATGGAAACCTGCTAGTTTCATTTCTGCTGCTATGGTAAAATGCCCTGACCAAGCGGCTGGCATGATGGCTCGGCAGTTAAGAGCACCGGCTGTTCTTGCAGAGGAACTAGGTTCTGTTCCCAGCACCCACATGCCCATTAATAAAACCATTTGTAACTCTAGTTCTAGGGGATCTGACCTCTTCTGACCTCCACGGGCACTGCATAACACAGGTCCACTCATATACATGCAGGCAATACGCTCATACACGTAAAACAAAAAATAATAAAAAATATATTTTAAGAAGATAGTGACCAATTCCATTCTGAGGATCACTGGAACCAAGGACAACCAGACCTTAGGCTTGGAAGCACTGGATTAAGGAAGAAAGAGATTTGAGTTTATTTTGTGCAAGCAGGAATCATAGGAGTGATTACCTGACACCCAGGGGCACCCACAAACTTCTTTGCCCCTTCTTTCTCAAAGGGAGAGAGAAATGACAGTATAGGCCATTGAGAAGGTCACTTGGTGACTTTCAGGGGGAATGAATTGTCCTGAGGCTAGGCAGTAGTCTGGGATACAGCTCCTCTGGGCTCTAGAAGAGCTGGGACAAGTTATGGGAAGGTGTGGGACTGCCTGGGGACAAAGCAGTTACTAAGCCTTTCAGGGCATCCCTGAGGATACTGCAGAAGAGAAAGGAGATAAGGTCAACTTGGTCTAATCTCTATGTTATTAATTTTCCCTTGTGAACAGACATTAAAGACTGAGTCCAAGACCACTGCATTTCTTTCAATAGTCTTCCTCAGCTGCAGAAGGGAATGGCAGAGGGAGCCCTCTCCTCACTGCGGAGAGTGAGAGCGAGGGAAGGCCATGGATATCTTAAAATTCTCAGGACACACAAGGTATTTGGGTTTCCTTTCACTCTAAGGATGTCATATTGTTTTCTGAACCCCAACGCCATCCTGAGAACATAGATGATTCAATCTTCTGGTTTCTTTTTTATTCCTTTTTAAAATTTTATTTTAAATTTATGTATGAGTATTTTGCCTGCAAGTATCCAAGTCCACCCATGTCATGCAATGCCCAAACAGCCCAGAAGAGGGCATTGGATCTCCTGGAACTTGAATTAAGGATGGTTGTTAGTGGGCATGTGGGTGCTGGGAACTGAACCTGGGTCTTCTGCAAGAGCAGCCAGTGCTTTTAACTACTGAGCCATCTCTCCAGTCTGATATTCTTTATTTTATTTTTAAAAATATTTTTAATTTATATGTGTGTGGTGGCATATGCCTTTATTTTTTTTTTCACATAAATTTATTTATTTATTTTTAACAAATCTAGACCCATGTTCCCGCTCATTCCCCCACCCCACCAGAGCTCGTGCATTCTGCCAAACATGCTTTCCATCTCTTAGTCTTTCTCAATATTTTCCATGGGGAAGTTGACTGTTTTGAGCAGAAGTTCACTGTTTCAGTCAGTTCTTTGATGCAGTATTTTCTGTTGTTGTTGTTTCCAAAATGCATTATGCCCAACTGCTTTTTACAAAAGCTCAGGGGGCCCTACACAAGAAATACTTACAACTGGGTAATTGGCACTAGCATCCACAGATGAGTGATACCATGCATCGTTTGTTTTTCTGGGACTGTGTTACTTCACTCAGCATGATGTCCTCTAGCTCCAGCCATTTTCCTGCAAAGGCATATGCCTTTAAAATCCCAGCACTTGGGAGGCAGAGGCAGGCAGATCTCTGTAACTTCAAAGCCAGCCTTGTCTACATAGTGGGTTCCAGGACATCTGTGGCTACAGGAAGAGGTTGTCTCAAAAAAGACCAAAATTTTTTTTAATTTATTATTTTTATTTTCTGTATATGTGTGTAAGTGCATCCACATGGTGAAATACCCACAGAAGTCAGAAGAGGGTGTTGGATCCCCTAGAACTGGAGTTACAGGTGGTTGTTAGCTGTCATGTGGTGCTGGAAATCAAACCAGGTCCTCTGCAAGAGTGGCCAGTGCTTTTAACTACTGAGCCATCTCTCCAGCCCCTTCTTTAATGAAATTGTGTGTGTGTACACATACGAGTATGTGTGTGTGTATGTGTACATACACACATGTGTGCAGATGTGCATTGTTGTTTGACAATTTCTTCTGAGATAAAATGTTGTAACTTGGGAGTTGAACCTCTTTGAGATCAAGACCAAGCCTGGCTACATAGTGAATTCCAGGCCAGCCAGCACTACATAGTGAGACCCTTCCTCGAAAAAAGCGAAAAACAACAGAAAACATTTCCATCATGGAGGGAAGCTTCTTAAGGTGGAGAATGTTCCAGAGCTAGGCAAAACATTAGGCCCTGAACCAAGGCTCCTTAAACTGGGGAGAGAACAAGTCGACAAATCAGAAGTTTCAGGAAGTCACTGAAACTGACCAGATTCACTAGACCCCTCTTGAAGTTTATATAAGCAGTCAAGGATTGCTGAGAGACACTCTCAGGTTAGCTGAGCTACCTGGAAGACAGAAACCAACAGAGCTGCTGGGAAGGATGCGCTCCAACCTGTCCAGCCGCCTGTGGCTTGGCAGTGAGCTCCAGGTTTCCAGCTTTTCTGAGCAGTCACCCAGGTTGGTGGCTTTGCTGATGCCGCTGTCTTTGAGTCATTTCTGCCCTTGTAAGTAACCCATCACATACTGTAGTATGTAACCCCAATAAAATTCATTACTTCACCAAGTTGGACTTGGTGGTGTCCTTACTTGGCTCTGTCATTGGTTCCCTAACTGGGCTGAGTAGGCATTTACTCATATCTCCAGAGGAATAGTGTCACACAACAGCACACACCCGGACACTCCTGTGGAGGCCAGAGTTGATGTCGGGGTCTCCCTCCATCACTCTTCGCCTTGTTTTTTGAGGCAGGGTTTCTCACAGATCTGGGACTATTTTGGCTAGACTGGCCTATAACCCCCATGGATCCTCCTCTCTCTGCCTCCCAGTGCCAGGATTATAAACGGGCCTGGCTTTGTATGTGGGTGCTGGTGGTCAGAACTCAGGTCCCCACTGAACCATCTCGACAGCCCCAGGTTTCTTATTAACAAATATTAATCATAAAAGAACGGTCTCAGGGCTGGAGAGATGGTTCAGTGGTTAAGAGCTCTGACTGATCTTACAGAGGACCCTGGTTTTATTCCTAGCACCCACATGGTGGCTAAGAACCAGTCTTTAAGCAAATCTCTGTGAGATGGAGGCCAACATCATCTATAAAGTGAGTTTCAGGTCAGCCAGGGCTACAGGGTCTAGAAAGAAAGAAAATAAAAGAAGGAGAAGGAAGAGGAGGATGGAAAGAAGGAAGGGGGGATGAAGGGAAGAAATGTGGTAATGAGACCTGTTCTTTTTTTTCTTTCTTTCTTTCTTTCTTTTTTTTTTTTTTTTTGAGACAGGGTCTCCCTATAGCCTCGTAGACCAGGCTGGCCTTGAACTCACAGAGATCCACCTGCCTCTGCCTCCCAAGTGCTAGGATTAAAGATGTGTGCCACCACGCCTGGCTTTTTTATTTTTTTAATGTGTATGAGTGTACTGTCTGCATGTAGGTTGGTGCACTCGTGTCGTGCAATGCCGCAGGGGTCAAAAGAGAGCGTCGGATTCCCCTGGAACTGGAGTCAAAGACGGTTCTTAGCCATCATGTGGGTGCTGGGAATCGAACCTGGGTCCTCTGCAAGAGCAGTTGGTGCTCTTAACTGCTGAGCCATCTCTCCAGCCCCTCTTTTGAACTTTAGAGATCCTCCTTCCTGCTTTTATTTCTCCTCCATTCCCCTGCCCCTCGTTATTGTAACTTGTCTAGTGTGTGAGTGCGTATGTGTGTGTGTGTGTGGGGGAGGGTTCTGGTGCATACAAATTCAGTCCCTGCCTGTGAGTGATCGGCTATGTCTGGTAATCTGAAATATCTGTGGAGGATGCATCTTGTGGAGGTTTTCTCTCTGGGGAGTTGTGTCATGAAATAAGAATATTTTGAAGA
Organism: Rhizomys pruinosus; assembly: GCA_009823505.1. Lineage (NCBI taxonomy): Eukaryota > Metazoa > Chordata > Mammalia > Rodentia > Spalacidae > Rhizomys > Rhizomys pruinosus. Next base: position 640,918 of record VZQC01006815.1, read on the forward strand.
GCTCAGTAATTCAGTCGCCTGTGAGTTCAAAATTGTTTTGTAGCGTCAGGATCACTTCCACAACCATCTTGGTCGTCGTCCATCATTAATGCTGCTGGGATTAAAGGTGTGTGCCACCATGCCAAAATGAATTCATGTAATTTTTAATATTCTTTTTCTTTACTTATCTGTACATTCCAGGATACTTATAATAGAATGTATACTTTTATTTTTAGAAGTGTTTTGGAGATAGCATGGCTGGCTTGGAACTCACTATGTAGATCGTATTTAGCCTTGAATGCCAAAGTGACCCCTATCTCTGCTGGCATCAGAGGCATGCACCATCGTGTCCAGACTTTTTATTTTGTAGGTAGTCTCATGTAGGGGAGGCTGGCCTTGAACTTGCTATGTTTCTAAGGATGACCATAATTACCAATCTTCTTGCTGAGTGTTCGCATTATAAATGGGTGCTACCATGGCTGGCCCAGCATGTATATGTTTATAATAAGAGATAAATTCTCCCAAAGAAATATATAATTGCAATGAAAAGGATAAAAAAATACAGAGGCCGGTAAATTTTTTAGGTTTGTGGAGTTTTCCCCCCTTAAAAAACCCCCCAGTGGCTGAGCACATTAGGCTGTAGACTAAGCTAAGGCAAGAGCAGTTTCTACTTCCTCTAACAACTCTGTACTGTCAGTAAAGCCCTTGTGTCTTGGCCAGGCTGCCAACTCGCTTCTCTGTTCTGGAATGCCCTTTTGTCTCTGGGGCCTCAGTTTCCATTGTGAAGGATTAGGTCCAAACCATGGTACAGTCCTGAGACTGTTTCACATACTTTAATTGTTGTTTTTCTCACACACATCTGTTAAAAACATTCCACTCAGGGCAAGAAGGGAGAGTTCAGTTGAACACCCCAAGCACTTGCTTTCTGGCAAACATGTGGAAGGGTCGGGCATCTGGAATTGGACAAGGGACAATCCCTACTTTTTAGAACTTTCCCGTATCATAAGAGGGTATCATGCAGGCGAGGGCATGTTAAAAGCACATGCAGGGCGTGATGGCACACACCTGTAACTCCTGACCTGGCAGACAGGGGATGCAGCAGGATCCAAAGTTCAAGATTATCTTTGGCTACATATTGAGTTTGAAGTCAACCTGGGTTAGATGAGATCCCCATCTTAAAAAAATCCCAAACCAGGGCTGGTTGCGTGGCTCAGCAGGTTGACGCACTTGTTGCCTGATGCCCCGGGGTCCACAGGAGAGAAGGGAGAACTGACAAAGCCATTCTCTAAACTTCACACACTTGAGCCTTAGTGGCTGCACATACAGTAAATATTTAAAAAGTTAAAAAGTAGCGAAACAAAACCAAAACAAAATAAAAACCTAAGCATCTAGCCAGGAACAGTGGTCAGCTCTCTAGTCCTGTCTACTTGAGAGGCTGTGATGAGTGGATGGCCACTTGAGCCCAGGAATTCTAGGCTAGCTCAGAGAGTACTAGGAAAATATGTTCTCTTGGGAGAGGGTGTGTAGGCAGAGCCCTAGGGAAGACATAAGTCTGCCAGGAAGGGTGTCTGTTCCTGAAGCGTCCTGGGCAGGGCCAAAGGAGGGAGGAATCCATTTAGAAACAACAGACTGGAGGCCAAGGGGCCTCCCGTGGTTACTCAGCAAGTCAGGAGTGGTCAGCACTGAGCTACTCCAGGCCTCACTATGATGCCCTGGATATGTGGAGGACATGGGGCCCTGTGAGCAGCAATCAAGGAAGGATTTCAACCACTGTTCTTTATTCTTTCCACAAGGCCTTTCGTTTTCCCAATAACTTGTGAGGGCTTCCCTTGTCGAGAGCTCTGTCTTTTTCCACCACTACCAGTGCCCTCCTACCAGAGAATGGCCCGAGCCTTCTCTAGTTCACTTTGGCTTGTCCTGCACCACAGCACGTGCAGGACAGAGAGCAAGCAGTAACAAAGGCCAGGTGTCAGGGCAAGGCTGAAGCTAACTCTCCACTGGGTGGCTGGGTCTGTGTCCTGCTCCAAAGACTAAAGGGGAAATTAGTCACATCCAACGCATAAAACACAGAATCTTCATGAGCCCCCAGGACTGTAAGGGACTCTACCTGTCGGGCATTCCCAGTACTCTCCACCCCCTCTGCTCTCTCACTGTCCTGTCCTGTGGTCTCTTCCTCCTCTCTAGCTCACTCCAAAGTAGGAATATTTATCTGTGTGTGTGCGTGTGTGCATGTGTGTGTGCGTGCGTGTGTGTGTGTGTGTGTGTGTGTGTAGACCAGAGATCACATCCAGGTCTTTCAGTGGATGTGATCTCTGTGATCTTTCACCATTTCAGCTGACTAGACAGCAAGCCCCCAATCTGCTTGTCTCTGCCTCCTAGCTCTGGGGTTACAGATGTGCATCACCTTATGACTTTGGGCTTTTTTACATGGGTGCTGGGGGTGGCATTTAAGCCCTCATGCTTGTGTGGCCGGCACTTTGCCACTGAGGCATCTGCTCAGCTCCAGAATATTCTTTTGGTTGGTTGATTTATTTTTTGAGACGGGTCTCATTATATAGGGCTGACTGCTTCTATGCAGTGAGGACAACGTTCCAGTGACCATAATAAAAGTCATTTCTTGGGCTGGAGAGATGGCTCAGTGGTTAAGAGCACTGACTGCTCTTTCAGAGGACCTGGGTTCTAATGGTGGCTGAGAACCCTTTTAGGCTGGGCATCGTGGCAAACGCCTTTAATCCCAGCACTTGGAGGCAGAGGCAGGTGGATCTCTGTAAATTCAAGGCCAGCCTGGTCTACATAGTGAGTTCCAGGACAGCTGGGACTAAAGGGAGACCCTGTCTCAAAAAGACCAAAAAAAAAAAAAAAAGTCATTTCTTACAGTTCACCATCAGCGCTCCTAAGAGGAACAGGCAACTTTGTGGGACAGATCCTGTCTTCTGTGGAGGCTTTGGCCCTTTGGGAGGCTGCTACCTTCTACCTCAGCATCTGTCATACCACCCTATGGATGTGCTATGGGGGACTTTGAAGGAAGGGATGGAGAGGATGAGGAGACCGTGTCACAGGCAGCAGGTAGACTCTCTGGCTCTGTGGTGATAAGCCACTTAATCTCTGAATATCAACTCCTACACCTGAAAAATAAGAAAATATCAACAACTCACATGTATGTCGAGGATGCAATAGAATGACAATCCAAACACAAAGAACAGCTAGATGGACAGATGTTCTTCCTGTAAGCAGGGCACCTTGACTGGTCCGTGGTGCTTCTTCATGGTTGAAGAAATCCTGAGAAACTGTGCTGGGTGATTGTCTCTGATGAAAGGAAACAGAATCCTTGCCACTCCCTCCCCTCAGAGAAGATCTCATAGATGGGGGCTTTCTCTTCTTAGAGGAGAGAAGGCCTTCCTAGGCATGACGCAAAATCTAGGAGCCATGGAAGAAAAGAAGGTCATCTTTCCCAGACACGAAAGTGCAGCCAGGAGTGGTGGTGCACAGCTTTAATCCCAGCAGAGGCGGGCGGCTCTGTGAGTTAGTTCAATGTTAGCCTGGTCTACATAGTGAGCTCCAGGGCAGACGGGGCTAAAGAGAGATCTTGTCTCAAAAAGGAAAGAAAAATATGTGCATGACGGGAAAGCAGTAGACTACTAAAGGATAAATGAAAACTCGAGAACAACATCTTACAACCACATCCCAAAGAGGTGATTTCCTTAGTCAATAAAGAATTCCTCTAAGTAGGTAAGGAAAAGACTAACAACTTGGCATGCTGTAAGCTCAGCACTCAGGAAGTAAAGGGAGGAGGATCAGAAGGTTTATAAGACCCTGCCTCAAAAACAATGTTAGGATTTAGGAGTTATAACTCTCTTGGTTGGGAACTCTCTCCCAGTAAATGTTAGAATTAAGAGTTGAAAGAGTTGTAGGTAGGAAAGAAAAAGCAACCCATCTCAGACACTCCATACTGATCTATATTAATCAGTGAGGGGTGAGTACTGACCAGCAAGAGTCTGCAGTAGCCACGCAGGCTGAACAGCAGGAGAGCTTAAGTATTTGGGGCATGTAAACAGAGTCAGGAAGGCTGCGGAGAGAATTCAAGGCCTGCATTCTTCCTCAATAGATAAGGATCTCTGGAGGGCTAGTCTGCAGAGCAGGGCCTGCTTTTCAGAAATTTGTGGTTGGTGGTCCCAGACAGGCTTGTTTGCCAAGTAAGAATTGCTTTATGGTGGTGGTGGTGGGGGTAATGGAGGTTTCCCTTCAAACAAAACAAGAACCACAATTAGGTAATGAATGTTCTACTTTCGTTCTATGGCTGTGATAAACCCTCTGACCCAGAGCAGATTTATTTCAGTGTACAGGTTGCAGTCTGTCACTACGGGACGTCAGGGCAGGAACTCAAGCAGGATCTTGGCAGCAGGCCTGCTTGCTATTACAGCATTACTTCCAACCAAGGAACTCCCTTCCCAGCCTAAGAGCTACAACAAGAACCCTAGAGGAGGAAGTTTCTGGCTTGCTTCCAAGTCGGCTTATACTCAGTGTATTAGTCAGGGTTCTCTAAAGAAACAGAAGCAACAGGACGAATATATAGCTATATACAATTTATTGATTTGCTCATATGACAGAGTTCAAGGAGTCCAACAGTAGCTGCACCACATTGGAAAGGCGGAGAGAATCCAGGGAACTGCTCAGTCCGCAAGGCTGGATGTCTCAGTAGTCCCAATCTAGTGCTGAAGGCCCAAATGGATTCCAGGAGATCTGCCAGTCTCAGTACACGCTGGGATCCGAAAGGTTGATCACAGCAGCAAGACAAACTCACCAGAATGAGATAGCAGCGCAGGAAGAAAGGGACCAACCCTTCTCCCGTGGCCTTTATATTAAACCCTGCTGCATAAGTACTGCTCAATTGGGGTGCCACTGGGTTGTTGGTATAGCCAAAATAATCTTCTCTATTTTCCTAAGTCAGTCCTAGTTTGACAACAGGACCTTAACACCCACATAGCTCCCCCCCTCTCTGTCAACTCTACATCCCCCCAATTAAACAAGCCTCTGCTACTGTTTATGCTTTGACAATTGCACCAACTAATTGTTGTTCCAATAGTACCATTAACTCCACTCTATAATTCCATAAGGCTCTCATGTGAAGAGCAAAGCATACTATATCTTAAATCTTCGCGGTAACTATTGGATAAACTTTACCCTTATTCCTGCAGCTATCTCAATAACCTACAATCATGACAATACACCCTTATCTACAGTCGCACCAAATCAACAAAGCAGATACAAGATATCTCATATTAATATATATTATGTTCCGGAAAGATTTTTTTTTAATTATTTAATTAATTATATTATAATTATATACACTTTTGCCTTTTATACACAACAGACAAAAACTAATATCTATTTTAAAATCCACATCTCTGCCGCAACTGTCCTCTGCTCTAGCTGATATTTCATGTAACCTTTCTATCAACCACCTCATTCTTACTTTCACCACCATCAGCAAGCACACCTCTGCATGTCTTGGCTCTTTCCCTGGATTAGTGACCCATACCTTCATCCTTGTATGGTCTGGGCCATTTGTTTTCCATTTGTCTGGTTTGGGTTGTTGGGAGTTTCCCATTGACCTTAATCTAGGACATGGTAGCACCAGAAACAACCTACAGCATCTCCTGCCCTACAGACAAAATCTCCCTTGTCCCCATTGTAGAGAAAAAGTCCAATTCTGCCCCCTGGCAGTCTGGATCAATCAGTTCTCCTAATATTGTTTTTCCTTTCTTAGCCTGTTGTCTTAAGGGCAGTGGAAGCCCAAAGTGTCCAGGGGAAGTCTTAGCTTCCAGTTCAATGAAACATTCACGGTATCTCCTGGCAAAAGCACAACCCCCTTTGGAGCCAAAACAACTAGACAAGCAGAAACGCAAGGTCGTGGGTACAAGAAGCAAAAATTTCCCTACTAGGTCACTAGGGGTGATAATGAGTGGAATCATTCCCACTTCAACCCCTTGGTTCCTGTACCCATGAATCTCGTATAGGGCAAATACGCGAGACCATTATAGGACGCTGATTCAAACACTAATTAATCTCTTCCCGGGAGAAACCTGCCCCAGCCTCCAGGATGCTATCTAGGCACTGTAACTGTGTCTCAATAGCCATTCCATCACTTCTATAACCAGCTGTCTTCTGCGTGTTGTAAATCATTATGTAGACAGTATACCCTGACATGGCCCACAGTACGCATCTGTCTTTGCTGTTTAAGTTACCATTTGCAGAACATTCTTTGAGTGAAACGCATAGCATGTGGAATGAAGGTCATTCACGGTAAGTCCTTGGATGGTAGTTTGGGCAGAATTATTATGTGTAGGAAAGCCAAATCCATAACCAGAATAAGATTCTATTCCTGTAAAGACAAAACGCTTTCCCCTCCATGATGGAAGTTATCCAATGTAGTCAACCTGCCACCAGTTTGTCTTGGCTTGTCACCCCAGAGTATATACATCACCATTATATCGGTCTGGCTCAATGTGGGTCTCTGCTGTTGGCAAATATGACACTCATTTGCAGCTGTAGCCAGATCTACCTGTGAATTGGAGTCCATGCTTTCTGAGCCCATTGCATCAATAATTTCTCTTTTTCCATCTCTTGCCACCTATACACTTTTTTCATGCCCATTGACAACATACATGGGATACTGGAGCAAAGAGATATCACACAGAAAGATCATCTTGATATACTTATTATTAAATCATCCTCTCTGAATCACCTTATTCATGCATTTAATGAACACCAATTATCTTCCACATCCCTCTTGACCATTCGAGAACTATCTCATTAATGCTCCCAATAGTCTTCGTCAGTCAATGTTCCAGGTCAGCAATCCTTTCCAAATGATCCCTGACCATCCAGCCAAAACCATTGGCTACAGCCCGATGATGACATCCAGGTAATCATTAGTCTGCCAATTTCTCGCTTCCAGCTAAAAGCACAACCACTGCCACCTTCCCAATTCTGTCCTCATGTGATAAAGGACTTTCCTGTTCACCAGTCCTTTAGATTTATGTTTCAGAAAGATTACTATGACTGCAACATGTCCAACCTCTGGTGTCGTGGCTGCGTATAGCTTCAAACCAATCAGCTAAACTCAGGCCCTATTCTCTCTTTTCTTCAGTCTAACCTGATCATGAGGGCAACCCCATGGATAGCCAATATTTGTGCGAATCTGCTTTTAAAGCACATGTGAAGGCCATTCTAAACGTGGGAAACCATTTTAGTGCATTTGCGTGTAATATCTTCTTCCATGTAGTCTTGCATTGTCGTCCTCAGTGCCTGCTCCGGCCCTGTTCGATGCATATAGGCTACACTTTCACTCTTATCAATGGGATCTATCTGTTGCTATTCCTACTTATATGCTGGCTGCTCTGATAATCACCCCAGCTCCTATGTATGGGCAGTCTCAAGTCTCATGTGACGGTTGGCCCTTGTACCAACGGTTCTATTCGCACTTAAGGCCGGCAATAATAGCTAGTGAGCAAGCTGATCTTCAAAAAGGGGACCACTAGTTGTTTGCATGAAGGTAACCTTGCTCCAATAATTCCAATTGGCGCCCATGATTCCCCTATTGAGCTCGCCGACAGACTCCAGACAGGCATCTCTATCTGTCCCACGAATACTCGACAGCACCATTGGTGCCTGATTATATGCTCTCTAAGCAACAGCCTGCCACCGCAGCCTCGACCCGTTCAGCACGCCTTTTCCTGTTCCATAGCCCACTCAAAAGTTTTATGCTTTCGAGTGACTGATTATTATGGTTGTAGTAACCCCGATGAGATATTAGCTGCTGCCTCCGAATCAAAAAGGACCACAAACGTTTGGTTCTTTCTGCTGGAGGGAGGCAGGCGCAACAATTATTTTTACATTGAACGAAGTCTCTGCATGCTCCACACACTGAACTCCTAGAACACTTCACATGTAGATGCCCTTGAATTTTATTATTTTATCATCTTCCATGTGCATACCGTTCCAAATCTATGTCTAGCTCTATCTCTGTTTCACTGGGTCCAATCCAGTCATAACATCATCCATATATGCACCAGGTGATATTCTGTGCAAAGTCACGCGATCAAGATCCGCATCTAAACTAAGTTATGGACAAGGCTGTAGAGTTAACATACCTTGAGGTTAAGGTAGTAAAAGTATACTTGTTGGCTCTTTCCAGCTGAAAGCAAATTGCTTCTGTGGTCCTTATGAACCGTATTAGAGATAGAAGCTTTGCGCAGATCAATACTGCATACCAGGTACCAGTAGACATATTAAGTTCTGCTACAGTATAGGCACACCATCTCTTAGCAGTTGGCGCAATTGGCTGTCTACTGTTTATTTGATAGTCAACTGTCATTATCCATGATCCATCGTGCCTTTTCATCATGCAAATTGGAGAATTAAATGGAGATGTGGTAGGATCACATCCCTGCATCTTAAAATCCTTGAACTGTGGCACTAATCTCTGCAATCCTCCAGATACCGATACTGTTTGTTATATTTCCCTGGTAGGGTAACACCAATTGGTTTCCATTTGGCCTTTCTGACCATAATAGCCCTCACTCCACAGGTCAGGGAAACCTAATGTGATTGCTGCATTTTATTATATTTTCCAATTATACCATTCTGGACTGGGAAATAACACAGGATGATTCTGGGACACCCTGGACACCATGAGTTAGACTCATCGCAAAACTCCATTTATCACCTCACCTCCATAGGCCCCTAATTTAACCAGAGCCACAATGCTTATTTAGGGCTTTGCATCTGTGTGTCTAACTCAGAACCAGTATCAATAAGCCTCAAAAGTCTGATTATTTCCTTCCCATCAGTTTACATTACCCTAGTTACTCAGGCCCTGCTCCCCGGGAAGGACAGAGAGAAGGCAAACAGCATAACTCTCTTAGTCTTGTGACAATATCCTTCCTCCATTGGAACCCGCCACCGCCCTTCATTCAAGGGTTCTGAGTCTGTGAACTGTCTCAATGATAACTGGTTATACTGGCTGGATTTGCTACTCCTAAAATCAATTTGAGTTTTCATTTATTCTAGAGCTTTTCTGCTTATCAATCAATATAAACTTAGTAGGCTTTTATGTATTTGAGTTCCTTGGAAAGCCTAGATATAATTATCCAGTTCCAAAGATCATTTTCGGGTCATGCCTATGTAATGTGTTTGGCCTTGCCACCTCCTATGATATAAACGTGTGTTAACTACCTCAGGCTACACTGGCGCTGTAGCCGAGGCACCACGCGTATGATGATTTCTACTTGCATCCAGCCGTGACACCCTACCCCTCGTCGTCGGGCTGTATAAACCTTACTTGACTGATTTAATTTGATGCAAATAGCAATACTTCTTAACTGTAATATATGGCATAAGATTAATAGAGCCAAAAACAAAGCTCTTTTAAAGTTCTGTGTCTTCTCTCAGTAGTACTCCATCTTATAAGTTCAGTTGAAATGCACATGTCTCTGGTCACCCTCATATTGAGGGAAATTGTGGTTTACTTCCGAATCCACTCGAGAGCTGAAGCCACCATCCGTGCTCGACCCCCACACATCCCCTTCATCAATACTACAGCCAAAGTGATATCAGGGCATCTTTCAACTGCACTGGATTTGTAGGCCATTGTTGATTAATAAACATATCATGCCACACCATTCAAAAAAATTAAGACCTTTTAAACACCTTTTTAACTGCTTCGAAGTCTTCCATGTATTAAAGTCCTAGGAAGTACTATCTACATCATGGCCTCGATGACGACTAACTTCAGTATATAGACCATTTAAGTAGTTATCTCTTCCACCAATGTATCCAGCACCTTAATGAATCCATTCCCACACAAATTCCTAGCTTCTTGCATTTGAATTATTCACGCAATACATCATTAACTTTCTTGGTGGTATTATCCATGCCTCATCTGACCACCATTTCTATTTCACCTTTAGGGGCTTGCTTGACTTGATTCCAGGTTATAGTTCTAGAGGCGACAATTGTTGGGCCCTGGGAGATCATTAGCTCCCACTGGGATTGGCGGGATATTCCTCAGCAGGGTGAGGGGGGAGTTGATCCCTGCAGGGTGCGGTTCTCTGCGTTTGCAGGTGGGAGAGAGATCATTCACTCAGATAAAAGACCCAAATCCTAGACGTTGTCAAAAATCCTCTCATCATTGGTTCTCCCACACAATCTCTTCCCATGATTATCTATGGTTCACCACTTGTCCACCAGTTGCTTCTCACTTTAACCATCTGACACTTATGTTTCGATGGTGGGAATTAATTGCTTGTGTTGTAAATCAGCCAAACTGTTAATAAGGGACTCCACTTGATTTTCTAGCGTGCTTGTGAGCTCCTTTGGCTGTGAAAAAATTTCTCTTCCAGAGCACACTTGGAACCTTTAAACTTATTTCGAATCCGATTGCTGGTCATTTTTATCACTGAGTCTCATTTATTTTCCTCTTTCACTTTATCCAGACATGCTAGGAGCAACAAGGCAACATCATTATTTTCCTTATTTTTCCGCAATTTCTCGAACGTTTTATATATAGAGTCGCTAAATTCCTTGCTTCTCACAAGAGGTGAGTTAGGTGAGTCAAATGGATCTATCTTCATAATTAGTTCAAATAGTCTGCACCAAGGATTATCATTCCTCTTCATGCCACCAGGAAAGCCTTCAGTAACACTAGGCTTCATTGAGTTGGAGAACTGTCTCCAGAGACTTCCAAGCCCACTAAAGAAATTCATCCTTTCAATTCTGTTTCTCTAGAACCACTCCTGGTACCAAAATCTGTATTAGTCAGGGCTCTCTAAAGAAACAGAAGTAACAGGATGAATATATAGCTATATACAATTTATTGATTTGCTCACGTGACAGAGTTCAAGGAGTCCAACAGTAGCTGCACCACATTGGAAAGGCGGAGAGAATCCAGGGAACTGCTCAGTCCGCAAGGCTGGATGTCTCAGTAGTCCCAATCTAGTGCTGAAGGCCCAAACGGATTCCAGGAGATCTGCCAGTCTCAGTACATGCTGGGATCCAAAAGGTTGATCACAGCAGCAAGACAAACTCACCAGATGAGAGAGGCAAGCTGCAGGAGAAAAGGGACCAGCTCCTTCTGCCGTGGCCTTTTATACAGCCTGCCTGCAGAAGGTAATGCCCACATTTGGGGTGGGCCATCCAGGTTGAGGTGGTCCAATCCAAACATCCCTCTTCTCTTATTTGTTCCTTAGTCCAGTCAAGTTGACACACAGGATTAACCATCACACTCAGCTAGCTTTCTTTCTTTTAATATTTTTTGAATTTTTGTGTATTTCATACAGAACATCTCAATCGATCTTAATCACCTTTATAGCCCCTCCACACTGGCACTCTCCCCCAACCCCCCCCCACTGGAATTCATATACTCTGTCATTTGTGGCAAGGTCCATTGTGTCCTTAGCATCCCCAGACATTCCTCAGTGTAAGCTCATCCACTGAGTGCCTTGCTTTAAGATCAGCTCTTCCTCCCCCAGCAGTAATTGGTTGCCAATAGTTCTTCTGCTGCTGACCATTTCCACAGTTCTATGCTGGGTTTTGTCTGCCTGAGTTTGCATGGGTCTTGTGAATCCTGACACCACCACTAAAGATTCCTATGAGCGGGCTCACTGGAGCTTGTATGATTCTATTTCTATATGGGCATGCACCTCCTCCCTGGCTCTTACAATCTACCTCCAGCCCCCCACCGCCTTCCACAATGGTCCCTGAGCCCTGGGTGAGTGACGCTTGATATGGGAGTTCTGTCCGAGGACCCACACTTTGGCCGATTGTGTCCTTTTGTGTTCCTGGTCCTCTGTTACATGAGGAGCTTCATTAGTGGGAGTTGAGGCATTCATCAGTGTCCTCTTTATCTCTTCTTCTATGTTCCGTCAGCCTTAGGTAAGGAAGTTGCAGTGCAGATGTGCCACTTAGGCTTGGGCAGTTCACAGTGTCTGTGTGTGACCAGTTGTGGTACTCTGTAATATTCTCTGGTGCAAAAGAAGCTTCTTTGATGAGTGGTGACTGAGATGCTTGACTGTAAATATACATATTTTGCACTTAGTAAGAAATTACATTAGTCTAGGGATGTGACAGCCTTGGAATTTTCTCTCAGATCTATAATCTGTCCACCCATGTGTATTTGGCTATGTTTAGAGTATCACACATGAGTTTCCTCCCACTGAGTTGGGTTTAAGTCAATTAGGTAATCATTGATTACTCCCAAGATAAAAGTGCCACTACTGTGCCGATGTCACATGCGGTGCTGGTCATTAATGTGCCTATTTGGTCTTAAAGCTGGTACTGGGCCATAGACTGAGGTTCTCCCTTAGCAGCTTGCACAGTGCTCTCCAAGGCTATGAGAGCTGGCTGGGCATAACATCTTCAGGGGAGGCAGCTTCCAGGTCAGTTGCAGCTCCATTGCTCCTAATCTGGTCTCCAAAGTATGTCCTGTCTTCAGCAATAGGGTCTCCCCTTCAAGTTCTGGGAGACCATCAAGGGCTGTGGCAATAGCTAGTGTTATTTTGGGAGTCTCTTGGACTATACTGGACAATAACTGTGGTGGTTTGAATGAATGTCCCTCATAGGCTGTAAGTATTCAGACATTTGTCTCCAGTTGGTGGCACTGTTTTTGGAGGTTTTAGAATGTGTGGCTGTGCTGGAGGAAGTGCATTGTTGGGGGCAGGCTTAGTGAGTTTTAACAAGCCTCGTGGTCTCCAGCCGCACTCTCTCTCTGCTTCCTGTGCTCTTTGCGAAATGTGACCCTCAGCTTCCTGCTCCAGATCCAGCCGCCATGCCTCCCGCCACAATGGACTCTAATTCCCTGGAACCACCAATCGTAAGCTCAAATAAACTCTTCCTTTTATAAGTTCCTTGGTCATGGTGCTTTATCACAGCAACAGAAACTTGACTAGTACAACAACTCAAAGGAAGTCTTCTCCTGTCCAGCATGTTTCTGGTTATGCAGCCTTCAGCTATGCACATGGACTCATGTAGAGATACTGTAGGTGTAATGTGATATTAGGTTGTTAGACTAATATGATTCCCCCAGCTTTTTACACTAGCTAAGCATTATTTATTCTCTCTCTCTCTCTCTCTCTCTCTCTCTCTCTCTCTCTCTCTCCATTTCCCCTATTTATTCCTATGGTCCCACCTCTCTAGAGTTCTTTCTTTCTTTCCCTTTATCCCCAATTTTTCTTGTATAACCCTCCTTTCCCCTGCCTATCTAAGTGCCTCCATTTTATCCGTTTCCCCCTTAGACTCCTGCTGTTCTCTCTCAGGTTCCCTCTTTCCCTTTACCTCCCTGGTTTCTTTCTATTTTCCTGGTTCTTGTAGCTACATCAGGATACACATACTCACATATAAGGATTTGGTGCTAGGCTCCACATGAGGGAGAACATACGGTATTTTTCTGAGTCTGTTTTCCTTCACTTAGCATAACAGTTTCTAGTTCCATCCATTTACCTGCAAATTTCATCATTTTGTCTTTTTTTTTTTTTTGGTGTTTTTGAGATAGACAGGGTCTTCCTGTAGCCCCAGATGGCCTGGAACTTGCTATGTAGACCAGGCTAGCTTTGAACTCACAGAGATCTACCAGCTTTTGCCTGGCACTAAAGTTCTTAGTCACTATGTGGGTGCTGGGAATCAAACCCAGGTCCTCTGCAAGAGCAGTCAGTGCTCTTAACCGATGAGCCAACTCTCCAGCCCCTCATCATTTCATCTTTATTTACCTCTAAGTAGAGCTCCATTGTGTGAATGTACCACATTTTCATTATCCACTCGTCAGTTGAGGGACATGTATGTAGGTTGCTTCCATCTCTTAGCTATTGCGAAAAGAGCAGCAACAAGCATGGATGTACCTGTATCTTTGCAGTAGGATGAGTCCTTTGGTATATGCCAAGGAGTGATATAACTGGATTAAATGGTAGGTTCATTTTTAGTTTTTTAAGAATCCTCCACACTGCTTTCCATAGAGGCTGCACAAGCTTGCAATTCCACCATCAGTGAATGAGTGTTCCCCTTTCCCCACATCCTCTCCAGCATTTGGAATCATTTGTTCTCTTGATTTTAGCCAGTCTGACTGGGGTAAGATGAAATCTTAAAGTGGTTTTAATTTGCATTTCCCTAATTACTAATGACGTTGAACACCTTTTTAAGGTGTTTCTTAGCCATCTTTATTTCTTCTTTTGAGAAATCTCTGTTCAGATTCTTAGCCCATCTTTTAATTGGGTCATTTGTTTTCTTAATTTTTTGTTTTTTTGAATTCTTTATATATTCTGGATGTTAAACCTCTGTCAGATGTGTCACTGGTGAAGATTTTCTCCCACTCTGTGGGTTTTCTCTTCACTTCCTTGATTGTTTTTCTTGCTGTACAGAAGCTTTGTAGTTTAATGATCTCCCTGCTTGTTGATTATTGACCTTAATTCCTGTGCAACTGAAGTCCAATTTGGAAAGTCCTTTCCTATACCTACATCTTCTAGGTTGCTGCTGATGTTTTCATCTAACAGTTTTAGAGTTTCCGGTTTCACATTGAGGCTTTGATCCATTTGGAGTTGACTTTTTTTTTTGGTCTTTTTGAGACAGGGTCTCCCTGTAGCCCCCAGCTGTCCTGGAACTCACTCTGTAGACCAGGCTGGCCTTGAACTCACAAAGAGCTGCCTACCTCTGCCTCCCAAGTGCTAGGATTAAAGGTGTGCACCACCACGCCCCCCTGGAGTTGACTTTTGTGTAAGGTGAAAGATAAAGGTCTAATTTCATTCTTCTACAGGTGAAGATCCAGTGTGTGGCCAGAATCATTTGCTGAAGATGCTATCTTTCCCCCAGTGAGTGTCCTTGGCCACTTTGTCAAATATCAGGTGGCTGAAATTGCATGTACTCATGTTTGGGTGTTCAGTTTTGTTCCATTGATCTATGGGTCTATTTTTATGCTGGTAACATTCAGCTACCTTTCTTTATTTAATTTTTTTATTTATTATTTTTTATGTATCTTGAGTGTATGTCTGCATGTAGGTTGGTGCACCCGTGTTGTGCAATGCTGTGGAGGTCAGAAGAGGGCATCAGATTCCCCTGGAACTGGAGTTAAAGATGGTTCTTAGCCACCATGTGGGTGCTGGGAATTGAACCTGGGTCCTCTGCAAGAGCAGTCAGCGCTCTTAACCTCTGAGCCATCTCTCCAGCCCCTACAAGTTGTTTTTTGATCTCCACTCATATACTAGGTGTATATATATACACACACACACACACACACACAATAAATAAATAAATAAATAAATAAATAAATAAATAAATGTAAAAAAAAAAACCCTCAAACTTTCAAATTGGCAAAGACCCAAAACTTTGGTCATATGCTTAAGCAAAGGCACAAGGAAACATATGTTGTTGATGGGAATAAAAATCCAGTCATTCTCAGCTGGGCGTGGTGGCTCACGCCTTTAATCCTAGCACTTGGGAGGCAGAGGCAGGTGGATCTTTGTGAGTTCAAGGCCAGCCTGGTCTACAGAGTGAGCTCCAGGACAGCTGGGGCTACAGGGAGACCCTGTCTCGAAAAGACCAAAAAAAAAAAAAAACCCAAAAATCCAGTCATTCTTTATAGAGGGCAATTTCCTAATTCTATAAGCAAAAAACCCCCTCAATTTCATATACTCTTTGATTTAGTGATGGTATTTATCTTGTATGTAGATGTATGTAAGAAATTTAAAAGATGTAAAAAAAATCTAAAAGATAACAAGCAGCTGAAAGTGCGCAGATGGAGGAGAAGCTAGTCATGGCGGTCAGGTGGTCATTCCGTGTGAGTGATCCCAGCCCTGATGTTGTACATGTTATTAATGAAAAGTATATGAGAAGTGTATGCTAATAGGAGCAGCCTATGTTAACATGAAACCAGAGAGGGAATATGTGCTGTGTGCTCTCATTTGTGTTTTAAATGAGTGAGTCCAACTGTTTCCACGTTACAGATGAAGAAAGTGGGGCTCAGAAGAGTTAAGCAGTCTGCCACCATCACCCTACGTGAGACAGAGCTGTTAGATAGCAGAGTCTGCGCCAGACCTACAGTGTCTGACCTTGATGGCCATAAAATCCAGATTTGCTGTTGTCATTTGGGAGGATAGGGTCTTACATAGTAGCCCAGGCTATTCTGGAGCTCACTATGTAGCCCAGGGTGGCCTCAAAGTCCCCCACACTCCTCCTACCTTGGCCTCTCAAACACCACATTTACAAGGTGTGAGCTAGCACGTCCAGCTAAAACTCAGAGCTTGAACATTGTGCTCAAAGCCTTCTCTAGACGAGCAATCAGGGACTTTCTTGCCCTTATTTCACTTCCTCTCCTATACCTTTTCTTAAATTAAACTGAGCCTTTTCCAGTTCCTCCAGCGCCATCCCACTTGTGTCACTGTTCCTGCTGCTCAGAGTTCTCTCCATGAGCTACATGAAGGGCCACCTCCTCCAAGAAGCCCTCTGTGGTTCTCCAGACAAAAGTAACTCTTCCTCTTATAAGCTTTTGAGTACTTTAGCCTTTTTATGAAAATCTTTGGTGCTGGAGAGATGGCTCAGTGGTTAAGAGCGCCGACTGCTCTTGCAGAGGACCTGGGTTTGATTCCCAGCACCCACGTGGCAGCTAACAACTGTCTTTGACTCCAGTTCCAGGGGAATCAAACACCCTCTTCTGACCTCCGCAGCATTGCATAACACGGGTGCACCAACCGACATGCAGATAGTACATTCATACACATAAAATAAATAAATAAATAAATAAAATAAAATAAAAAGAAAATCTTTATGGTGGGTTTTGGAAGGAATAAGAGAGGAAAGAAACGGATATATATTGTGGGCCTTACTTTGTGTCTGGTACAATGCAGGGTTTTCCTACAAGCCTCCTCACCTAGTTTCATAAGTATTTACAATTTGACCATAAATGGTTCCTGAAGAGTAGGATCCAGGGGGTGGTTCTCTGCTCAGCTCTTCAAAGTCCTGGTACAGCTCTGTTTGTTCAATGCAAATGACTTGTGACTCCCACATTGTGAGATGCTATATACCTGTGTGGGGTGCTGGCAATACCAGGTCAAACACTGTAGGGTGTGGGTGTGCATAAGCCTGGGTGTGTGTTTATAATACTTCAGCTAGCATGTTTTAAGAACACGAGCCAGGAAAGAGGCCTCTGGGTTTGCCCCATGAGGTGGGGGTGATGCGCAATGGTATAGTAGTCTGGCATTGGCTGCCAGGAAGTGATGGCATGCAGTGTGAGAGCTGCCTGGCCTAACCCTATGTAGCTGTTTGCCCTGCTTAAATAGAGAGAATTCCTATAAGCTTTACTATTAGTCAGAGATCTCTGAGGTACTACACGATCAATCATGGAACTATTACTATTTCGGCTAGCTTTCTGCCTGCGCAGACATGGGGCTGGTCCCCTACGTTGGTTGGGTGGTTGTAAAGGCTGACAGCCTGGGTCATGTGGGTTTTCACATGTGGGGGCCATGGAAACCAGCAGTTTCCTGGCTGGGGTGGCTGAGGAGTTATTGTCTCCTAAGCCACAGGTTTGTCCACAAGCCATCATGGAAGCCAGCAGTTTCCTGGCCATGTGTGGCTAAGGAGTAATCATCTCCCCATCCATGGGTTTGGCCACAAAGTCATCAGCTTTGTGGATGTGTGTTGAGAGGCCAGCCACTTCCAGGATACAGATCCGGTCACAGGGTCATCAACATTGTGTGACCACTAGAAAGCTCCTTTGACATCACAGCACTTATGAGAGCAAGAGCCATATCAGGGTCGTAGCCCTCCAGCCATCTTGATGATGGGAGACCAACTACATGGCCCAACAAATCATCGCTAAACACTGTGATGAGATGTCAGAGAATTTTATTGGGTGGTGGATAAATGAATATGTACATTTGATTAGGCCTCATCTGATGCCTACCTTCATTATAAAGTTGTGCAGTTAATCACAAGTCCAACCTTGTGGGACAGCAATCCTAGACTCAGACATATCATGAGCATATGTAGGAGACCAATCTGTTTAGCACACTAGGCAGAGCAAAAGATGCAGGGCACACCCTGTTTTCTGCTAGCATGTGCTCAGAAGTCACAAGTTGGCTTGCTTGTCAGCACACCCCTTCTCTGAATATGTCCCAGAGT
The DNA here is from genome assembly GCA_009823505.1 of Rhizomys pruinosus. Taxonomy (NCBI): domain Eukaryota; kingdom Metazoa; phylum Chordata; class Mammalia; order Rodentia; family Spalacidae; genus Rhizomys; species Rhizomys pruinosus. The sequence continues at coordinate 659,056 of VZQC01006815.1, forward strand.
TGGGATGACTTGTGATGGACTGGAGGTCTAAGATTGGTCAGTGGGAGGGGGTGTCAGAGCCACCCATTCCAGATCTGTTTAAGCTACTGGTTATGTGGGCATAAATGGATTTCATGGATTTGCACCACCTGATGTGGTTCCCTGGGCCATTACTAAGCATGTGCTTGGTTGTGGGGCCATTAACCCCACAGCTGGCTCTTCAGCTCCTTTGGTCGTAGGAGTCAGCAGCTCCACAACTTCATGTTTGGCTGCAGGACCATCCGTCCCACACGTGTGCCCTCTTCAGCTTGTCCCGCCAGGGGATCAGCAGTCCCCAAAGTGGTGCCCGATGCAATCCAGTGAGTCTTGGGCACTCGAACCCCTGTAAAAATGGAGACTGCCTTCTAGGGAGCCTCTTCTTCAGGATGAGCAACTTTGGGACATTGTCTTCCAATGTGCCCGCTGGTTCTTTGTTGTGAGTCTTCTCTTCTCTTTTGTAACCATACTTCTCCAATATTTGGCCAGAGACAGACTAATATCCCTGAGCTCAGCAGGCTCAAATCAAAAATGAAAACACCTCTCATGATTGAAAACAATTGTCTGGGGCTGTCTTAGCACCCTGTGATTTCTTAAAATGGAAGGCTTTTTTTTATTTTTATTTTTTGGTCTTTCTGAGACAGGGTCACCCTGTAGCCCTCAGCTGTCTTGGAACTTATTCTGTAGACCAGGCTGGCCTTGAACTCACAAAGATCCACCTGCCTCTGCCTCCTGAGTGCTAGGATTAAAGGCATGCACCACCATGCCCGGTGGAAGGCTTTCTTTTATGATCAATGTGGACAGCAGGTGGAGCATAATTGCTCTACTGGAGTCCAAATTTCTAAGCATCAACTCCAGGGGGAAAGCTGGCTATGGAGAGACCCAGTAGACGAAGCCCACTGCACTCCCCCAGATATTTGACCAGGTGTGCACCTGTGCAAAGTGGACCTGGGGACAGCTCCCCTTCTTGGGGGAGTATGCCTCCCTTTTCCAACAACAACAACAACAACAACAACAACAACAACAACAACAGCCAAAGGAGGACTTCACGCAGTTCCTTACCCAGGTTACTGAGGCAGTAGAAGGGAAGCTCTCCCACGGGGAAGCTCACGAGACCTTAATTAAGGAACTGGCTTATGAGAGCGCTAATGCCGATTATACAGCAGTCATCCTACCAGTTAGCTGTAAATGACTTAAGGACTGGATAATAACTACTCAAAATGTTGGCACGAGGGTTTCTGATATGGCAGCTTTGGAGACCTTCACCTCCACTGTGCACACCCCACCCCCCAGATGGTCTCGAATGTTGGGGGTGTGGCCAAATGGGTCACTTATGAATGGCTTGCTATTTTTCAGCTGCAGTCCCACCCAGGCATGCCAAGCAACCCTTCATGCCTTGGCAGAGTGCCAGAGGAGATTCCACTGGGCCTGGGATTGTGGCTCTAAGTATACTAAGGATGGCACTCCTATTAATGAAGCTTTAAACTCTGCCCAGCAACTGCCAGCCCAGCAGAAAGGGAGCTGGGACCCTGTCAATCTTATGTTTCTGCCTCAAATCAAATGGGAATAGAAGGACCAGGGATCTTTCGGATGGTCCGTCTTGAGGAGACCTATAAACCTCACATACAAATTTACATAGGGGATAAGCTTTTTAAATGCTTATTGGATACTGGAGCAGACTGAAACCATCATTAGGGAGGAGGAGTGGCACTGCATGACCCGCCCAACTGCCTTATGCCTCCACCTCCCCCCTGTTCTTTGGTCCTGGAGCCGCTGGCTATAGGACATATTGAGCCTTCCATTATTCCCTGGAACACCCCTATCTTTGTAATTCAAAAGAAACAACAGGGAAGTTTCATATGTTTCATGACCTTAGGCCATTAATGCTACAATGAAAGCTTTAAGGGAGCAATTACAAAAACAGAAGGGGGAGGCCTATACCTCCTCCCCAATGATGCAGTGTGCAGAGCGCTCATTACCATAAACTTTCTGTCACTTTTGAAACCACATATGGTAACCCCAGTCCACAAGCATTGGAGTCCTCTAGCAGAGCATAATAAGGCTCCATTGATACTTTGGCGAGATCCAATTTCAGGACAATGGAAGGGCCCAGACCCCCTGTTAACCATGGGTAGAGGGTTTGCTTATGTCTTCCCACAGGCAGAGCCCCGTCCCATCTGGGTTCCAGCAAGAAGCATTCACCCTTGGACTGCAAGGGGATGGACCCGGTAGCAAAGAAGCTGGCCCAGCTGAGCATCTAGGAAGAGTGAAAGAAATCCAGGAGAATGCCACTCCACTGGAGGCCGATGCATAGGGTGACATGGGGTGACCTCAAGGCACTGGAGTCACAGGCGCAGAGCCTGAGACCTCCAGAGACAGTACCAGCCACAAGTCCACTATTGGTGGCCCTCATATATTCTGCCCTGATGACCAATAGTGTGGCAGACCAGGTATCACAGGGAACATGGGCATAGGTGCCCAGCCCACAGTTTCTGGGGCCACCCTCTTGGGCTGGCACCCTGCCTCTGATTTTTGGCAGGGATTCTGCCTTTAATCCAACCATTGGCCTTACCTTACAAATTGAAATCCAGCCAGGTTTTACTTAACTCCAATCAAACTGTTGACTGATGTGAGGAACTTTTTACCTCTCCTCCCGACTGTGGGAGGAGTCAGTTATTATGATAATGGATCCCTTCCAGCTTGGCCTAAGGCACCCTTTGTGTTCCTCCTGACTAACTCCTCATCTGAATTTGTGGAATAAGGAAAGTACCAAGTTCATATTTCTTTTTATTATTATTATTATTTCTTATTTTCATGAATGTACTGTCTGCATGTAGGTTTGTGCACCCGTGTCATGCAATGCCATGGAGGTCAGAAGAGGGCATCAGATTCCCCTGGAACTGGAGCTAAAGATGGTTCTCAGCCACCATGTGGATGCTGGGAATCAAACCCAGGTCCTCTGCAAAGAGCAGTTGGTGCTCTTAACCACTAGGCCATTTCTCCAGTCCCAAGTTCATATTTCTAATTGTATTATACCCCACAATGCTACTGACTTTATCTGTATCCTTAGGACTCCAGCAGTCACATGGTTGCTGGTGAACCTGACCACACCTTGGGAAGAGCAGACCAAGCTGGAGCATGTGTCACACCCTTCATCATCATAATAAAAGAGTCTCAGAGGCCATCTTTCTCACCTCCCAGAGCAGATGTCTCAGGAGTAGTATTGCAAACGTCAGCCACACCTTTCAGCAGAAAAATGACCTACAGCAAAAACTGACTGAACTTTTATTTGTTCAGCATGTTTGTGTATGCAAACCGCTCCAACTGGACTTGGGGACTCTGGGGCTGTACAAGAATTGGACACAGATGCTCACTAATTGGGTTCACATGGGCATTGCTTATTGCTCTTGCAGAATAGTTATGGCCATTCGTGCCAGACAAAGGCAAATTGACCATCACTACTGAAATGGAGGATTATAAAAACTCAGGGACAGTCTTCTCAGATACCATTAAGCTATTTTTCCTTAGTCATTCTAGGAATGATTGGTTTTCTTGCTTCATGCATTTCCCATTGAGTGGTAACTTTAACTGTGGTGTTAAACTCTGGCTGGTGTATTTGATTGGTAACTTTAATTGTGATGCTAAACTCTGATTGGCTGTTGTACTTATAAATTACCTGTAACCTGTACTTTGTGGCCACACTCCCTGAGTTGAGTGTTGGCCTGGTGTTGTAATTAAATCAAACCCTCCCTAAAAACTCCACATAGTTAGGCTGCAACTTTACAACAATTCAAGGGGACCCCCCCCACCCTGGACCCTAACATAACACTACTACCACTCTCTGAGTTTGTGGAGGCAAAAATAGAAGGGGGAGATATGGGACAGCAATCCCGGACTCAGATGTATCTTGTGCATTTGCAGGCTACCAATCTGCTTAGCACACTAGGTTGAGCAAAAATGCAGGGCAGGCCCTGTTTTTGGCTAATATGTGCTCAGAAGTCACTAGTGGGCTTGCTTGTCAGCACACCCCTTTTCTGAATATACCCCAGAGTTGGGATGACGTGCGATGGTCTGGAGCTCTACGACTGGTCACTGGGAGGTGACGTCACTTGATGTAGGGGCTGCCCATCCCAGACCTATTTAAGCTACTGGCTGTGTGGGAATAAACAGATTACATGGATTTGCAGCACCTGATGTGATCCCCAGGCTGTTACTGGGTGTGTGCTTGGTTGTGGGGCCATCAGTCCCACAGCTGGCTCTTCAGCTCATTTGGTAATGGGAGCCAGCGGCTCTGCAACTGGGTGTTTGGCCACAGGTGCGCGCATGCCCTCTTCATCCTGTCCAGACGTGGGGTCAGCAGCCCCACACAACCTGCTGGTGGCATCCGGTCTAAGATGGCCCCTTCCACGAGCCCATGAGCAGCACTGAAGTTACAAAGCTTCCACATTCACCTCTCTCTAGAACTGCACTGCCCAATACTGTGGACCATGGGTACAGATGAATAAGTTGAAATGAATTGCAACTAAACCAGAAGCTCACATCCACCCCCTTCCTGTCTCTCCCTTCCTTCCTATCTTTCTTTCAAGATAAGATCTTGTTAATAGTCCAGGTTGGCCTCAAGCTCACTCTGTAGACCCGGCTGGCCTTGAACATGTGATCCTCATGTCTCAGTTTCCCAAGTCCTCAGATCACAGACTTACTACATCTGGATTAAATTCTGTTCCTTGGTTACCGTAGCCAACAGTAGCACAAAATAGGCATCCAGGGGACTCCAGAACTGGGAGAGGTATGTGACAGCCACTCATGACAGTAATAAATTCCATTTCACAGAGTCTTTCACTACATTCCAAAAGCGGGTATGGTGGCTCACAATTCTAATCCCAGTACTCAAGGCTGAGGCAGGAGGGTCTCCAAGAGTTCAGGGCCATCTTGGGCTACATAGTGAGACCATGTATCAAAAAAAAACTAAGCAAAATACATCAACTACAGTCATGGTTCATAATATGGCCATAGATGGCCCGTGGCAGGATTCAGGTCCCTGGGGACACTCACACACAGAGGAAAGCACTCTTCTCCTCTCAGGATAGGCAGCCCCACCCTTCTTCTCTTTACATGGCCTCTCTCCCAGGGGAGAATAACCTGCCTATTTGCTTTTTTGTTTTTGGTCTTTTCCAGACAGGGTCTCCTTGTACTCCAGCTGTCCTGGAACTCACTATTTAGACCAGGCTGGCCTTGAACTCACAAAGATCCGCCTACCTCTGCCTCGGAAGTGCTAGGATTAAAGGCTTGTTGCCACCATACCTGGCCCCTGCCCATTTGTTTACTGTCCTTCCCAGGGTGTCTCTCTGTCTCTGTCTCTGTCTCTCTCTCTTTCTCTCTCTCTCTCTCTCCACACACACACACACACACACACACACACACACACACACACACACACACACTTTCTGCCTATACCTGGCCAGGAAGAGACCTAAACCAGCCACTAGAGGGCGATGAAGCCCTCCTTTGAATTCTAAATCAAGCAGGCAAAGCTGACAGCTCCCAGGGCTCCCTCTCCTCTTCTCCCCACCCTCACAATGCCATAAACAACACAGAATATATCCAGAAACAAGGCAAACCATGCTTTCTGGATTTTTACACATTTCCAATGAAAGGGAACCAAAAAAATCAAACCATAAACCTCCCAAAGCAAGACAGCCCATGTCTCGATATACTGTGGACCGTCCATTAATAAACCGCATCATCATTGTACCCCAGAGCCCAATATCCTTGCCACGCAACCTCACTCATCCTCCTGGAGACCTTTGGCAAAGAAAGCCAAACTGCAGGTTTCTCTCACTCCCTCGGTAGCCTTTTTATTACATTTGTCACACGGTTTAAGAGCTAAATTTAGAAAGGAAAGGAAAATGCAATCGCTGGCTTGACTTGGTTCTTGACAATTAGCGGTGTGGTTTCTGGTCTGCTGGGAGTTGCGTCCCTGCACAGTGGTGCCCCCTAGCGTCGGAGCCAGAGTCTGGACAATAGCAGTCTTCTCTGGGAAAGCTTGGGATTTATCAGTAACTCTGAAAATCTCCCCAACTCTCTCAGCTTTTATTGGATACTACTCAATGCATTTGGCTTATCCTGTCTTTAAAAAGTGAAGGATCCAGTGTGTCCTGATACCAAAACCAGGAACCAGCTCTTTCCTGTCTCAGCTTGGGCTTACCCTGACCACAGGGTGAAGAAGGCAACCAGGGCAGGACTTTTCCCCTTCCCTTTGCATCCCTCTGTCTGCAACCAGATGCTGCTTTTGTGTGCAGGTGGGCGGGGATCGGACAGGTGGGCAGAAAAGGCCTTCCTTGAATCCTACAGACCTGGCCTGCTTGGCAGACATACCACAGTCACCTCTGGGAGAGACGCACAAGCTCATGAGTGCTTCAGAGGCTGGGGTGGTGGAGTGGCATTGAATCCTAATTTTCAATTCAAGAAGCCCCATCCCCCCATACCCAGGGGATGCTGTGCTGTGCACAGTCAAATTTAGCACCCTCAGCCTTCCTGACTTTCAACAGCATCCTCCTCTGCCGGGTCACCTTGTCCCTCCAGACACTGCCTTCCCATGTCTGTTCCTGGCCTCTGGAAAGCCAGCTTGCTCTGGTGGTGCAAGGGAGAGCCTCGCCTGTTCAGAGTGCCCTAAATGGGGTTGGGTACTAGCACTATTCCAAGTGCAGGAGACACACTCCAGACCCTCCAAGTGTGTAAGCAGAGGAAGAGACACTGGGAAGGCGGCCACATCAAGAAAAAGCCATGTGAGGACACAGCAAGAGTCAGCGTGTGACAGCTAAGGAGAGAGGCTGCGGGAGAAGGCAAACCTACAGCACTCAGGCCTTGAACTTCTGGCCCACAGCACCACAAGAAATTGATCTACATTGGTCAGGGCCTTACCTGTGGGCTATTTTGGTATGGCAGCCTATTAGTGATCTCTAACATACTATGAGCCAGTGAGGGGATTCAGGCACCTTTTAGCCATTGCCTGTGGCCCAGGCTCCCTCCCAAAACTGATGTCAAAATGCTTTCTGGGAATACAGCCATGTCAAGGCTCCACTGGTAAGGACCTGCTCCAAGCTCACTCCTGTAGTGGTTGGTGGTCCTCGGTGCTCACTGATGGTGGTCAGAGATGGTACCAGCTCCTTACCACGTGAGCATCTTTATGGGTAGTTCTTGTGTGGTGGCTGACTTCTCTCCGTGAGAGTGAGAAACTGAGGAAGAGAAGGAGGTCCGCAGAACACACCCATTTGTTTGTTTGCTTGTTTGTTTGTTGAGGCGCTGAGCATGGACTGGTGCATGTTAGGCAAACACTACCATAAGCTACATGCCCAACTGCAGTACAGTCTTCTTATAACCCAATATCATAGTCTAACATCTATGACTTTTGAGGTACTCTCCCCAGCCCTTACTTGAGGGGAAGAAACTTGTATTAGTCAGGGTTCTCTAAAGAAACAGAAGCCATAGGATGAATATATAACTATATACAATTTATTGATTTGCTCACCTTATGGAGCTCAACAGTAGCGCTGAACTGGAGAGGCCGGGAATCCAGGGAACTGCTCAGTCCGCAAGGTTGGATGTCTCAGTATTCCAGTCTACTGCTGAAGGCCCAAATGGATTCCAGGAGATCTGCCAGTCTCAGTACACGCTGGGATCCGAAAGGTTGATCACAGCAGCAAGACAAACTCACCGGATGAGAGAGGCAAGTTGCAGGGGGAAAAAGGGACCAGCTCCCGCTGCCGTGGCCTTAATTTTTTTTTTCTTTTTTATGTTATTTCCTTTTTTTGGGTTGGTCTTTCTGGTTTTTTTTGTTCTATTTTTATTTTCTTTTTTTTTTTTTTTTTCTTTTTTCTGTTTATTTTTTTTCCTTGTTTTATCTTTTTTAATTTTTTCTCTTTTTTATTTTTTATTCAATTTTTATCTTTTGTTTTTTTGTTTTTTTCTTTCTATTTCTGTTTTTTAGCACTCAAACTTAGGACGACCTTGGCTCTTACTATGTTAGGTGTTTTGTTTGTTTGTTTGTTTGTTTTGTTTTTATCTTGCTGTGAAAACATAGTGGATCACAAAGGATCCTGTGACATTCTGCTGCACTAGTGAGGTGCTAGGAAGTGTGGGTTCGTGTGCTGACAGATCTGGAAATATAACAAAATGTCCCAATGGCTGTTTTCAACCGAAGAAGGAAATATGTTCATTAGAACTGGAATCATTGAGGGTGTGACAAGATGGCAGGCTGTATAGCAAAACCACATATATTCCCTGGGGTTCCCCTTTTAGCTTATAAAAGCTGTTCAGCTGGGAACTACATTTCCCAGAATCCCCTATATCCAAGTGGCATCATAGCCAATACGCTATAAAGAGAAGCAAGTGCTGGCTTTCCTGGTTGGGGAGGTTAAGAGGCAAACTTCCTGTTTCCCAACTTCTTCTGGGTATAGAGAATTTCAAGACTCAGAGGGAGAAGCGACAAGAGGAAAGGCACGGGGGTCCCTGAAAGATGCCTAACAATCAAGACCTGCCCTGGATTTGTACGTGGGCAAGAAGCAAACATTTCTTTTCCAAGCCACTGAAAATTTAGTTTGATTATGGCAACAGGTAGCATTACCCCAATGAATCCAGCCTTGTGGGCTTGAAGCTTGAGAAGCAGCATGAACTACTTAGTGACTGGAATCGGGGCAGATACGGTTGGGTTGGTGGGGCCAGCCACCCTCTGCAGAGCCTCGCTGACCTCCAGGGGCCAGCAGACAAAGGCGAGCACATTATGTAGTTCCATAGCCAGAAGTGGGCAGAGCTGTCTAATATTGGCCCCAGGACCAACCCTGAGAAACGGCTGAGCTTGGACTTCCTGCCACACCTACAAAAGGAGTTTGAAATGCTGTGACTCACCTTCATGAATGCCAATAGCAGCACTTATTTTTACTTGGTCTCCTATTCCCTACTCTGCCATGTCACTGCTGTCTCCTTCCTGTCCTTAATGTTGCATGTCTCCAATAGGAGCAGGCCTAGCCTCTGATTCAGTGTGGGCAGGCTGATTGCCTAATGGTGCACCCAGGCTGCCTGCGTCTCGCTTCATTCTTGGGCAATGCCAAGAATCAGGCCAGGTCCCCTACTACTTGAGATATACTCCACCTTCAGGAGCCTCTCCCAGCTCCCTCTCTTGCACAGGCTCCATTATTATTTATTTATTTATTTTTATTTTACGTGTATTCGTGTTATGCCCGCACGTATGCAAGTGCACCCATGTTGCGAGTGCCCCCAAAGGATAGAAGAGGGCATTGGAGACCCTAGAACTGGAGTTATGGACCATTGTTAGCTACCATGTGGGTGCTGGGATTTTTTGAACCTAGGTTTTCTGCAAGAATGGCCAGTGCTCTTAACCACTGAGCCATCTCTCTAGCCCCAGGGTCCATTTTTTTTTATGCTGGGCATTGGACCCAGGGCCTCCCACATTTTTCTGAAAAGCAAAAGCCAACCAGATGGGCTAGAGGTGGATGGGCTCTGCCCACCACTCTAGCAACATAAAGCTCCCTTTCCAGGAATAACAAACAGTGCTGGTCACATAGAAAGCAACAGACCCAGCCAGGCCACCATAGGGCCCGGTGGGTGTGGAGACAGCTGTCACTGTTACCTGTGGAGCATTTTTCCAGGGGCTGAGGTTCATCCTCCTTCTTCCTCATTCCTTATCTCTTCATCACACAGAAGCTGAGTGGAGTTGAGTAAAAGTTTCAATCAAGTTTTAAAAACCCTCAAATCTTTTCCATTTACTCCTTGCTCTCTCACTTAAAAAAGACATCTCTAGTTTACAGACATTTGGCAAAGCTAAGGGGAGGGGCTAGGAAGGAGGATGTAACCCTCTCCCCCCACAGCAGGCGACCAGCAAGGATCAACAGGTCCAGCAGGGGACCTGGAAATCTAACCCCATCATACTGAGGCCACACCTCCCACGGGATACTTCTGGCCCATGAAAAGGCACAGGAGGGTTATGGAGGTGGCTAGCCATTGGAGGGCGTGGCCTCCTCCAAATGGTAGGTGGAGAAGGCTCTCCTCCCTCCCCACCAGCCTGGGTCTGTGGCAGGGACCTCTGGCCTCACTCAGCCTCTGCCTGCTACCCAGGCTCCTCTCCTAATTTCTTGCATATTTTGTTTTTCATCTGCATCTGGGTCTAATATGCTCTCTGTTCTCACAGATAATATTAGAATATTAGTTCAACTTGTTTCCTTGTGAAACAACATATAAGGATAAAGGTTTTAACTATATTTTTTTTCTCCTTTTATATTTTTAGGTTTGGGTTTATTTAATTTTTATTTTGTGTGCATGAATGATTTCCCTGTATGTATGTAAGTGCACCACATGTATGGAATGCCTGTAGATACCAAAAGAGGGCGTTGGGTCCCCCGGAACTGGGTTTACAAAGTTGTTAGCTGCCATATGGGTGCTGGGAATAGGTCCTGGGTCCTCTGCAAGAGCAGCCATGCTCTGAATCACTGAGCCATGTCTCCAGCTCTCCTTTTTCTATTTTTATGACAGATGCTTCTAGGCTGGCCTGAAACTCACCCTGTAGCCAAGGACGACCTCGGATTCTGATCCTCCTGCCTCCACGTCCAGAGTGCTCAGCTACCAAGCATGGACCACCACTCCTGATTTATATGGTGCTGGCGATCAAGCCCAGGACCTTGCTCAGGCTAGGCAAGCGCTCTACCAACTGAGCTACATCCCATTTTAAATACATCTTAAGTAAAAGATTATCTCCCAGGTGGCTCAGAATTGTAATCCATCACTATGGGAGACTGAGGCAGGAGGATTGCCGTGATTTCAAAGTCAGACTGAGCTATGTAGTGAGACCAAAAAGAAAAAAAGAAAGAAAAAATTTAAGAGGCCAGCTGGCACTGGCAGTGGCTAACGGCATAGACAGCTCTTGTAGAGAGATTGCTCAGTGGCTAACGGCATAGACAGCTCTTGTAGAGAGACTGCCTGGTGGCTAATGGCATACACAGCTCTCGTAGAGAGATCGTTCAGTGGCTAACGGCATAGATGGCTCTTGTAGAGAGATTGCTCAGTGGCTAATGGCATAGACAGTTCTTGTGGAGAGAATGCCTGGTGGCTAACGGCATAGACAGCTCTTGTAGAGAGATCGCTCAGTGGCTAATGGCATAGACGGCTCTTGTAGAGAGATTGCTTGGTGGCTAATGGCATAGATGGTTCTTGTAGAGATTGCCTGGTGGCTAACGGTATAGACGGCTCTTGTAGAGGACCTGAGTGTGATTCCCAGCATCCACATGGGGCAGGTCACAATCCCCTGTAACACCAGCTCCAGGGACTCTAACATTCTCCTCTGGCCTTCCTGGGCACCTTGTGCATACACACACACACACACACACACACACACACACACACACACACACAATTAAAAAGAAAATGAATTGTTTAAAAAATATAAGAGTTTTTCTGTCTCAAAGTGTTAAGTCTGGCTTCAGCTGCAGTTGAAAGTTTATTTTTGCTAAATTTAGCATCTGTAGCTATTCTCTAGGAATTTTAAAATCTCAAGTGACTGTTAAGTTCTCTTATGGCCTTTAACACTCCCTAGAAATTCTGAACAACTTAAGAACAAGAAGTCATGGTATTACAAAACATAAATGCAAAAAAATACTAATAGTAAAGGTAATTAGAGCTGGGCAGGGCGGTGTAGGCTGCAGTCCCTGCATTCAGGCACTGACTGTTCCAGACCAGTCTGGCCTTTATGGTGAGATCTTGTCTCAAAAACAAAACCAGGGGCTGGAGAGATGGCCTAGCGTTTGAGAGTGCCGACTGCTCTTGCAGAGGACCCGGGTTTGATCCCCAACACCCACATGGTGGCTGAGAGCCGCCCTCTTCTGACCTCCGCGGGCATGACACGGGTGTATAGACCTGCATGCAGACAGTACATTCATACACATAAAGAATAAATAAAATTGCCGGGCGTGGTGGTGCACGCCTTTAATCCTAGCACTTGGGAGGCAGAGGCAGGTGGATCTTTGTGAGTTCGAGGCCAGCCTGGTCTACAGAGCAAATTCCAGGCCAGCTGGGGCTACAGGGAGACCCTGTCTCAAAAAGACACACACATAAACACACACACACACACACACACACACACACACACACACAAATAAAATTAAAAAAACAAACAAACCAAGGACTGGTGATGTAGTTCAATGGTAGAGTGTTTACCTCGTGCGTTCAGGGCCCTGGTGTTACATTCCCAGCCACATACACGCTTACACACAGAAGAAAGTCCATTTATTTGAAAACCAAGAACAGAAATTAAGTCAACAGCTACATTTATAAAATAAGAACTTTCATGAAACAGACATGAAGAANAAAAAAAAAAAAAAAAAAAAAAAAAAAAAGCAAGACCCAAACATATAAATACACATATATACACAGCCACCAGTAATTTACAGGATAAAGGAATTCCCATAACGTCACTGTCTCAACGCAGTAGCAGCCGTTTTCCGGGCAGTGTTCCCCTCTGGCTTCCCTCTCCTCCCTGGCCCTCGTTTCTCAAGAAAGTTATTTACAGATCTGCATGTGATGGGTCTGCGCCAGTGGTTCTCAGCCCTGGCGGTGCATCGGAGTCACCTTCCGAAGGCTTAAAAATGTTTGAGGGCCGGGCATGATGGTGCACGCATTTAATCCTGGCACTTGGGAGGCAGAGGCAGGCAGATCTCTGTGAGTTCAAGGCCAGCCTGGTCTACAGAGTGAGTTCCAGGCCAGGTAGGGCTACAGGGGAGACCCTGTCTCAAAAAGACAAAAAAAAAAAAAAAGTTTGAGCCCAGGGCTGGAGAGAGGAGGGCTCCGCGGTTAAGAGCACCTGCTGCTCTTGTAGAGGACCTGGGAAATGCATGGTGGCCGACAATCATCTGTAATTATAGTTCTAGGGGAGTGCCTTCTGACTCTCTGGGCATTGCATGACATGGGTGCACTTGCAGGCTTGCAGGCAATACACCCATACATACAACATAAAAAAAAAATGTTTGAGCCCAACCCTGGGCTGCCCAATCTTTGAAGTGCATCTTTCTTTTTTGGAGACCTGGTGCAGAACTGCATGGATCAAACTCACCCACAAATGGCCCTTTCCCATCCCCAGTGCCAGTCTTCCTGTTTTCTACATTATTTTTGCCCTCTCCACTGCTTGCTGTGACTAACTCCTTAGATCTGACACATATTCTGAGCTGTGCAGCAGTCCTTATTCATATGCAATGTGATACGTGTGTGTTTTTTTAAATTTTATTTCTATTTTATGTGTATTAGTGTTTTGCCTGTATGTATGTAAGTGCACCTGTGTGATGCAGTGCCCATAGAAGCCAGAAGAGAGCATAGGGTACCTGGAACTGGAGTTATGGATAGTTGTTAGCTTCCATGTGGATGCTGGGAATTGAACCCGGGTCCTCTGCAAGAACAGCCAGTGCTCTTAACTGCTGAGGCATCTCTCCAGCCCCCAAAATGGCTTTTTAAAAATTGTACACACGGCTGGGTGTGGTGGCTCTCACCTTTAATCCTAGCACTTGGGAGGCAGAGGCAGGTGGATCTCTGTGAGTTCAAGGCTAGCTTGGTCTACAGAGTGAGTTCTGGAATAGCCCCTGTCTCAAAAAGACCAAAAACCAAAAACACAAACAAACAAAATAATTGTACACATTATTCTGTACCTTAAAGCTCTGTGTGCATATGTGTGTTATGACAGACCCGTGCATACATATGTGTGATGTATGTGTGTGGGCTCATGAACCTGTTTCTGAGTGTCCTGCCTGTCACATTTCCCTTTACTCCTCTGAAGAGTCTCTCACCGAACCTGGGATCTCATGGTTTTCCTACTAGACTGGCTGGCCAGAATGCTTCCGTGATGCTCCAGTCACCTCCCACCCACCAGAGCCGGGTTTACAGGTACATACGACCATACTTGGATTTTTTTTATGTGGATGCTGGGATTCTAACGCAATTCCTCATGCTTTTGCAGCAAGCATTCTTAACCCATTACATCTCCTCAGACCCTGTATGGGTTTTCACAGATGCATTGTCCTAGAGGTACAGCATCACCATATCATGTAGAATAGTTTTACCACCCTAAAAAACCCCTCTGGGCACTACATAGCCAACTCTCCACTGCCACCCCACCAAATCCCTGTCACTGTCCTTTTTTTTTTTCTTTCTTTTTTTTTTTTTTTCACTGTCCTTTTTACTATTTTGACAGTTGGGCCCTTTCCAGAATGTCATACCATTAAAGTTACAGGATATAGACTGTCAGACTGTCAGATTTTTTTNCTGAGGCATAGCTCCAGCCCCCATAAAACTCAAAACTGGCCTTTTTCTTTTTAAAAAAAGGGTAACAAGGCGGCTGGGTTGTGGTGGGATTATAAACTTCTAATCCTAGACACTTTGGGAGGCAGAGGAGAGGAGAGGCAGGTGTGATCTCTGTGAGGTCAAGGAAAGCCTGTTCTACAAAGTGAGATCCAGACCAGCTGAGACTAAAAAGAGACCCTATCTCAAAAAAAAAAAAAGGCACACCAAAAAAAACAAAACAAAAAACCCAAAAAAAAAACACCCAAACAAACAAAATAAATTTACACATTATTCTGTACCTTAAAGCTCTGTGTGCATATGTGTGTTATGTCAGACCCGTGTTGAATTGCATCACATAAATATGTGTGATGTAATCCTTGTCTCATGTGTTGGGTGTGCTCCATGAACCGTTTCTGAGTGTCCCCCTGCCTCCCCTGTCACATTTCCCTTTTTACTTTACTCCTCTGAAGAGAGTCCTCTCACTGAACCTGGCGTGGGATCTATGGTTTTCCTACTAGATGGCTGGCAGATGCTTCCCGTGATGCTCCCAGTCACCTTTCTCCACCCACCAGAAGCCGGGGGGGTTACAGGTACCTTACGACCTCATACTTCATCCCTTGGATTTTTTTTATGGTGGATGCTGGGGATTTCTATACGCTAATTCCTCATGCTTTTGCAAGCAAGCCATTTCTTAACCATTACATCTCTCCTCAGACCCCTGTATGGGTTTTTCACAGATGCATTGTACTAGACAGGTACACATTCAACATAATGTAGAAGCGTTGGTACCACCGGAAAAAAACCCGTTGCGGGGGGCCCACGACAGAGCCAAACGCGCACTGCCACCACCAAAAGGCTCCTGGCATCTGTCCGTTCGTGTTTGTTTTCGTTTTTTTGGGTTTTGGGGCACTGTCCTTTTGACTGGTTTGGGACGGGGTGGGGCCGTCCCTTTCCAGAAGGTGCTTCCCAGTAAATGTTACAGGGTGATTTCCGGACTGTCAGACGTTGGTAGATTTTGTTTTTGTCATGTTTCAACAAGGCGGGGGGGAGCCGGTCACCGCAGTTGGCTGGTCGGACAATACTTTCCACCGGCAGGTGCATAGATGGATCACCATTGGAAGGGATCCCTTCAACCACTCGAGGGGACATCTTATATTCTAGTTTCCGAAGAATTAGGATAGATGCCTATAACTCCTTGTTCCATTTTTTAAAGTTTTTTTTTCCACTTCCAATTTGCAAAGGATATAATAAAAATGAATAAGTTCACATTATTTTTTTGTTCCAGCCTATTATTTCTCTATTGATTTATAGTTTGGGCCTCATGATACTCAGAAATGTAATTGAATATACCCATGTTTCCTGCCAGAACTTCTAGGTCACTTGTCTTGATGAAAGTGCTTTCCTCCTACTATGGAGCTGTTTCCTCTGCATTGAAACAGGCAATGGGGGAGGGGCTAACCAGAAACTGACGGGGAGCTAACAAGCCCCTGCTCAAGAGCCTCCCCTGAGGACATAGAAGTGGAAAACGAGGAGCAGGAGTTGAGCAGGGAGCTCCTATCCTGTGTGTCACCCCCACGTGGCTGGGCCTCTTTTGGTGAATGCCAGCAGCTTGCCACCCCATGCTCCTGCCAAAGTTCGCCCTCAACTCATGCTTTTGTAAATAACTTAGAATGGTTTCCTTGGTTTGCTATTGGTGCCTCATCTGGGCGGGGTATTCGTTTTCTTCATCTTCACCTAAGAGTGGTCCTTCAGGGAGGATGGGCATCCTTCTACAGCTCAGCTCCTCGTACGCAGCCCTGGGCCATGGCCCCCGCTTTCTCCTCAGCACATCTGTTGGCATTTTGTCCATCTCTGAGCTTAAGCATGAGAGCAGCTGCCCTCCATGGGGAGTTGCTGTGTCGCAACACCCTTTGTCACACATGTAAGTCTTTCCATGCCTCGGCAAAGTCACTGCACTCCAAAACTCTTAAAAAGTTTGAGATCCAGGACAGCTGGGGCTTCTTAGCAAGGAGACCCTGTCTCCAACAGCCCCAAAAAAAAAAAAAAAAAAAAATAAACCCCTTAAAAAAAAAAAAAACAAAAAAAAAAAAAAAAAAAAAAAAAAAAAAACCCAAAAAACAAAACCAAAAAAACTTAAAAAGTTCTGGCTACTTTCCTGTCTAGATTCTGACAGGTCCCTAAAGGGGCAGAAACTAGGGCAAGGAGCAAACAAACCAGGGAGATTAAGAAGGTTTCTTAAACGAGCTGAAAGAAACACAGAAGGAAAAATCAAATTCCCCCAAAGAACTAGGGAACAATTTCTAAATAGTTCCCTGTTCTTCTGCTGAGACTCCGCCATGCTGAGCACTTCTCTGGGCTTGGAATCCTTGAGATGGCCAAGTGGCCCCCCATCGATTTTACATCTGTCTCCCCCACTGGATCAGAAACAACTCAGAGGTGAATATTTAGTCTTGGTCATTCTGCACCCTGCCTGGCTTCTCCAGGGTTTCCCTGCACTCCACGGTTTCCCTGCATATTCCAGGGTTTCCCTGCACTCCACGGTTTCCCTGCATGGAATAAGTCTTCAAATGGGCTTATGGGAGGAAGAGATGAAGGTTTGGGCCTGCCTTCTAGAATACGATCCTTATTAGGAGGTGGCATTTCCTCAGAAGCCCATAGTTAGGTCCTAAGGACTAAGGAGTCTTTAGAAGCTAACAGCGCAGGAAAGTGACTCAAGAAAACCTGTTCTTTGCTGGGTTTGATGGTGTACACACATAATCCCAGCTACTTGGGAGGTTGAAACAAGAATACCAGGAGTTAGAGGTCAACACAGTGAGTCCCTTTCTCAGAACCAAGCTGTGGTGGTGAGTACTGATTGCCACTTGACAGACCTATGATCACCTAGCAAACAGGCCTCTGAACATACTGACCTACAAAACTAGCTTAACTGAGGTGGAAAGACCCACCTTACCTGTGTGTAGCCCCATTCCGTGGGAGAGGGGCCTGGGCTGAACCAAAAGGAGAAAGTAAACTGACTACATACATTTGTCACTCTCTGCTTCAACTGGGAGCACAGTGTGACCAACCGCCTGATGTCCTGCCACCATGATGGATTGTACCCTCGAACTGTGAGACACTAAATCCTCCTTTCCTTAAGTTGTTTTGTCAGGTTATTTTGTTATAGCAACAAGACCAGTAACTAATATACAAGCTACCAAACAGAACAAGAAAATCTCCTTCCAAGAAATAACCTAATTTATCAAGTTGTTTTGCTTTGACAATTCTGGCTTTCCTTGGGCTGAAGCTAGCCTACAACACCTTTCATGTCTGCCTTTCTTTGCTTTCAGGGGTTGTCTGAAGGACCTGGGCTAGTTCCTTATCACCTTCATCAGACAATCCTGACGCCCACACAGGGAACACATGGGCGCCGCATCCTCCCATCCCTAACCATCATGCGTCCACTTGAAATCTGGGTTGTTCCAGAAAATCTGGGATACATATTCATTATACTCACAAAACTATTTCAATTAAAATGGTTTTAATAACTATAAACATAATTTTAAAAGGAGAACAAAGTTTGTTTATGTCTGACTATAATATTTCCACAGATCTGTTAACCATATTCCTTCTAAAACAATATTAACTCCAAATGCTGTTAGTGGAAACATCTTTAATGTTGAATATTGTGTGTAGTAGTTTGAATGAAAAGTGTCCCTCGTAGGCTCACATATGTGAACACTTGGTCCCCAGTAGGTGCTGTTTGGGGGAGGTCATGGAACCTTTAAGAGGTGGAACTTGGAGCTGAAGAGATGGCTCAGCAGTTAAGAGCACTGGCTACTCTTGGATCAAGGTTCAAATCCCAGCACCCACATGGCAGCTAACAACCATCCATAACTCCAAGTCCAGGGAATCTGATGTCCTCTTCTGATGTCCACAGGCATTGCATGACACGGATGCAATGACGCACATGCAGGCAATATTATACACATAAAATAAAAATAATAGAATATTTTAAAAAGAGGTGGAGCCTTGCTGGAGGAAGTATGTAACTGGGGGCAGGCTTTAAGAGGTCATAGCCTTGCCCTGCTTCCATGTACTCTCTCTCTGCCTCCTGCCTATGCTTGAAGACATGGCCTCTCGGTTTTTGGCTGCTGCTACCCTGCTTGCTGCTTGCTGCCACGCCTCTCCCCTATGATGACTCTTACATGTCTGTAAGAGACCAGGCATCTGGGTCTTCCTTAGAGGATCAAGAAACAAAGCATCATTATTAATGAGAAAAAGAAGTTCACCAGCTAGAATGAATTCTCTTAGCTCACGTCACTTAGTTTGGTGTATGAAAATGCAACTGTCACTGGGCTGAGTTGAAGAGGACAGATAGCCTTCCCAGAACCTTCTTGAATCAAAATATTGGCTAATCAGAGCTTGGTGGTCCATTACACCAAGAGCAGGGTATTTTGGTTAGGTGGGCTCCTGCCTCCCCTGGACTGCTCCCTGTTCTGCACAGAAAGGTGACCCCACTGGAAGAGGGTTCACATGGTAGACCTCTCTAGTCAGGAACCGCAACGGGAGGATTTCTTTCCAAGCAACTTCCGCAGCATCCTGGCCCCAGGGTTCTCTGACATGGACTCTTTGAAGCACTCACAAGGCCTTGTGATCACCATTGCGTTGGTTGGATGCTAGGCTTCCGAGCCTGCAGGGCACAGTGGGTTACTGGCCAAGGTTGCTGACTTTTATGTAACAAATACTGAAAGGGAGGAAGAGTAAAAGTCTGACAGATTTTGTTCATTCTTCAGTGTCCAGACCCTAAGCAATGGCTGTGTTCTGGTTGTTATATTTGTTTTGTTTTGTTGAAAGGGTCTCCTTGTGTAGTGGAGGCTGACCTTGAACTCTCAGAGCCTCCTGCCTTGGCCTCTTAAGGGCTGGGATTCCTGGGTGTACCACTTCACGGGTTTGTACTGGGACTTTAGGAATAGGAGCTAGTACTTGGCATGTCTGCAGACTGGGAAGAGCTACTTCACCATCACACGCAGTAGTGCCCTGAGGGTTACTTCTGAGCCACTCTTCCTCTCCTGCCTCAACTCATGCTACATCCAGGCCTCGAGGGTCCTGCAGAGTGCAAAGAGTTTATCTGGGTCATCCGGCAACACACTTCCCAATATGAATTTTACCTTAAATTTTAGCATAATCTTCTCAACAAAAAAAGCGAAATTAGACTCCCAAACTTCTGTAGTCTGTGACCATCATGTGTGGGAGAGAGGAAAATAGAGACAGAAACAGGAATTTCTCTATAGACAGCTACACTCCCAGCCCCAGAAGTTGGATAACAAACTGAGTCCACTAGTTCTGGATACAGGAACAGTTCAACAGATTAAGTGATTTTCAAAGGACTGGAGAGCAATCAGCCAAAGATTATCTTTACTATCTTTTTTGTTTTGTTTTTGCTTTTGGTTTTTAAAACAGTATCTCCCTGAAGCCCCAGATGGTCCGGAACTCACTATGTAGACCAGGCTGGACTTGATATCACAGAGATCCTTCTGCCTTTGCCTCTCAAGTGCTGGAATTAAAGGCGTGTACCAACACACCTGGCTCTTCAATATCATTTAAAAAAATATCTTTAGCTGGGTGTGGTGGCGCACACCTTTAATCCTAGCACTTGGGAGGCACAGGTAGGCGGATCTCTGTGAGTTCAAGGCCATCCTGGTCTACAGAGCAAATTCCAGGCCAGCTAAGACTAAAGGGAGACCCTGTCTCCCTTTAAAGTCTTTAAATTTATTTTATTTTTCTGGGCATGGTAGTGCATGTCTTTAATCCCAGCACTTGGGAGGAAGAGGCAGGCGGATCTCTCTGAGTTCAAGGTCAGCCTAGTCTACAGAGCAAGTTCCAGGCTAGCTGGGACTAAAAAGGAGACCCTATCACAAAAAGACCTAAAAGAATTATTTTATTTATTGTGTGTGAATGTAATGCCTGAATGTAAGTGCACCTGTGTCGTGCAATACCCATGGGCGTCAGAAGAGGGGATTGGATTCCTAGAACTAGAGTTATGGCAGTTTTAGCCACCATGTGGGTGCTAAGATTTGAACCCAGGTCCTCTGCAAGAGCACCTAGTGCCCTTAACCGCTGAGCCATCTCTCCAGCTACTCTAATATCATTTTATAGGACAATTTACTGTCTGGATTTTGAAAGAAACCATACGACAGAAGATAAGCATGGAGAGAGCCTTCCTTCAAGTCTATACCCCAGAACGTTTTTTTTTTTTTTTTTTTTTTTTATTTCGGTATGTGTAAAAACATGACTTACAAACAAATAAGAATACAGGAACATAGCAAAGGTCTTCACCTGTGTTGTTTGCGATCCGTGGGGAGAAAATAGGTGTCGTTTCCCACTGGAACTGGAGTTCTCCGAATTGGAGTTTCGGATGGTTCTCACCGCCATGTGGTGTTGGGAATCGAACCCGGTCCTATGCAAGAGAGGGTCCGGCGCGCTGAACCGGACCATCTCATCCACCATCCAACGCTATGAAGTCAGTTAATAGCTCTTTTGGCTCTATAAGTAGATGCCCGAATTAAAAATTTGTACTTCATCGTCCAACTTGGTCGTAATTAGAGCATAGTCCAGACATGTGGCCAGGTTTACTAGGGCCGTCCGCTTGAGCTTTCATTTGCCATCTGTGGGCTGTTGTACTGTTACAGAATCGAGAATCTCTGAAACGGGTCAATCTGCCAAGCCGGAGGGGGATTATATAACTGAAGTGGGAACGATCCCCCGCCCCCCGCACCAACGTGTATAATCATTGTCCCAAGGCTAAGCCCCTGGACTGGTGTAGGGCAAACCCCATCCCCACAGCTAAAAGCGTGATAGCAATAACCCTAGCTGGGCCCCTGGACTGTGTAGGTGGAAAAACCCCTCCCCGACCATGGCTGTATCATTCCCTAGCTGGGACCCTGGACTGTGTAAACCCCTCACCGACCTGGCGTAGCATTCCTAGCTGCCCCTGGTGTGTAGGTGGAAGAACCCTCCCCGCCATGCTGTAAATCTTCCCCTAGCGGGCCCCTGGCGTTAAAGGTTTGGAGACCCCCTCCCCGACATGGCTGGTATCATCCCTATCTGGCCCCGGGCGTGTGTAAGTGGAAAGACCCCGCCCCGACCCAGGCTGTTCATTCCCTGGCTGGGACCCTGGGCTGTGTAGGTGGAAAGACCCCTCCCCGACCATGGCTGTATCATTCCCTAGCTGGGCCCCTGGGCTGTGTAGGTGGAAAGACCCCTCCCCGACCATGGCTGTATCATTCCCTAGCTGGGACCCCCACTGCCTGTAGGTGGAAAGCCCCCTCCCCGACCATGGCTGTATCATTCCCTAGCTGGGACCCTGGACTTGGGGTAGGGAAAAACCCCTCCACGACCATGGATGTAAAAAATCATTACTCAGCTGGTGGCCCTGGGCTGTGTAAGGTGGAAAGACCCCTCCCCGACCATGGCTGTATCATTCCCTAGCTGGGCCCCTGGACTGTGTAAGGTGGGAAAGACCCCGCCCAGCCGGCTGTAGCATTCCCGAGCTGGGGAACCCTGGGCTGTGTAGTGGAAAAGACCCCTCCCAGACCAGGGCTGTATCATTCCCTACTGGGCACATGGCTTTGTAGTGAAGACCCCTCCCCGACACAATGGCTGGTAATCATTCCCCTAGCTGGGGCCCCAGGCTGTGGTGGTGGAAAACCCCGCGCCCGAACCATGGCGGTATCCAAAGTCCCCTACTGGGCCCCTGGGCTGTTTAGGTGGGAAAGACCCTCCCCCGACCATGGATGTTCAATTCCCTAGCTGGCCCCTGGGCTGTTGTAGTGGAAATACGCCCTGCCCAACCATGCTGGCACAATTCCCTGGCTGGGACCCTGGGCTGTGTAGGTGGAAAGACCCCTCCCCGACCATGGCTGTATCATTCCCTAGCTGGGCCCCTGGGCTGTGTAGGTGGAAAGACCCCTCCCCGACCATGGCTGTATCATTCCCTAGCTGGGACCCTGGGCTGTGTAGGTGGAAAGACCCCTCCCCGACCATGGCTGTATCATTCCCTAGCTGGGACCCTGGACTGTATAAGGTGGAAAGACCCTCCCCGACGCATGCTGTATCATTCCCTAGCTGGGCCCCTGGGCTGTGTAGGTGGAAAGACCCCTCCCCGACCATGGCTGTATCATTCCCTAGCTGGGACCCTGGGCTGTGTAGGTGGAAGAGTGGAGTCGCAGCATTCCCGGAGAGCTGCTTCGTGGCCGTGGACGTGACAGGACCAGCTAGCTCAAGCTCCTGTTTGCTTGACTGCCTTATGATGGACCCTTAAACTCTGAGCTCAAATAAACCCTTTCTCTCTTGAAGCACTTTGTCAGGTATTTTATCACAGCAAGAGGTAAAGAAACTAAGATATCATCTGAGCTTCTTTCTTATTTCCGTCCACTCAAGAGTCATCTCTGTCCCTGTCTTCTCTTCGGGGTTCAATGGAGTAGGGTATTTTATTTTATTGGCCTTTTTGAGATAGGGTCTCATCTCCCTGTAGCCCCAGCTGGCCTGGAACTTGCTATATAGACCAGACTGGCCTCGAATTCACAGAGCTCTGCCTGCCTCTGCCTCCCAAGTTTTGGTTTTAAATGCATGTGCTACCACACCTGGATCTTATTATTTTTATTTTTTTGAGTGTATTGCTTGCATGTGTATAAGTGCACCCATGCTGTGCAATCCCCATGGAGGTTACAAGAGGGTGTTGGATCCCTTGGAACTGGAGTTAAGGATGGTTGTTAGCTGCCACGTGGGTGGTGGGAAACAAGCCTAGGTCCTCTGCAAGAGCAGTCAGTGTTCTTAACCACTGAACCATCTCTCTAGCCCCCTAAGTAGGGTATTTATAGTTGAATTCTGATCTGCAAAACTGCATTTAAGACCATGGAAGAGCTGTTCAAGCTCAGGGATCTGTGCGACCATCCAAACACAACTTTGGGAGTGGAAAATACTTCTCTCTTCTCTCCCTTATTCACTTCCTACCTGGTCACTAACTCACAGAAAAGGCTCCATTATGTGCCTTTCCTCAAGGCCCTGGATAACCCACATCTTCTCCCTGTCTCCTCCTCCTCTGATGTTAGAGGTACAGGAGACAATGCTGTTCAGACTACATACTGTCAAGCATTTTAAAATTAGACTCTGAGCATTAGCCTTTGCTTCCCCTAAGAAGTCCCTGGAAAGTTATTTACTGGCCATAGCTCCTGGCGCTGTGCCTTATTTGGGGGCAGGTACTCCGTCAGTAAATACTTGTCTTTTTTTTTTGAGATAGGATCCCTGTAGCCCTAGCTAGTCTGGAACTTGCTATGTAGACCAAGCTGGCCTTGAACTCACAGAGATCTATCCACTTCTTCAAAGGTCTGGGATTAAAGGCATCTGCCACCATGCCTGGAGAACACTTGTCTTTTTTACTTTGTCACTTTATTTACTGTGTGTGTATGTGTGTTACACATAAAACATGGCACATGTATGGAGGTCAGAGGTCAACGTCTGCGCATTGGTTCTTTCCTTCTACCACGTGGGTCTCAGGGATTGAACTCAAGCCATCGGTCTTGGTGGCAAGTGCCTTTATCCTCTGAACTGTCTTGCCAGCCCCAACACTCCTGTGTCAGGTCTTTTCCCCTGCAGGTAGTAAGCAACAGAAGCAGCTAGGTCTTTGGAGGCTAGGCTCTGGCTTCTGTGAAGCATCCTGCAAGGCAGCGATGTCAACAGTGCCCACCATGGCAATGCCCAGGGCCAGTCTGGAAGGCCTTTTCTGGCCTCTCCTAGCACTAAAGTTTAGTTTCTTTGGAATTCCCCATTCTCCATCCTCCATCCTTCTCCAGCAGCCCTCAAGTTTAATTCAAAGCATTTAAAAAAGGATCTTCTCTACCCATTGTGGAGTTCAGTACTCGATGTTTCCAAGAAAAATGTCTGGCTAGTGGGTTGGTGGATGAACTGAATTACTAGACTAGCAAAAAGAATAAAATAACTGTTCCTGGGATGTCTCAGAATGGTGCCTTCGAGACAGAGGCTCCCACATGTTCAAGGGCTTCAGATCCAGTGGGATTCCATTGGCTTCATAGGGTGAAACTTTTTCAAAGTCATTTTCAAAAGTTTATGACTTATAAACTTAGAATATTTATTTCTTATTTTTTATTTTTATTTTTTGGTCTTTTTGAGACAGGGTCTCCCTTTAGTCCCAGCTGGCCTGGAGCTCGTGATGTAGACCAGGCTGGCCTTGAACTCACAGAGATCTGCCTGCCTCTGCCTCCCGAGTTCTGGGATTAAAGGCAAGTATCACTATGCCTGGGCTAGACTTAGAATACTTAGTAACATTTAATAAAAACATGGCAAGACACAGGGTGATGCTACAAATTGATACATGCATATACCTGGTTGCTAAGTAATATGTTTTGGAAATTGTTCAGTGTATTTTTTTTCAACATTTATACTTAGAGGGCCATTATTTCCCCCAGTTGAAAGCAAAATATATGTGCTATCACTATCAGTACAAGCTTTTAAATACGGCTGGGAGAGCTTTTCTAACTCTAAGCTCCATGCTTGACTCACCTAGGGAAGCTTATAAAAATCTTGCTACTTAGGCTTCCCAGCAGGTTGATTACCATTATACTTTCTGGAGATGGGATGGGCAGGCAGAGCTGCAGTTTGTTCATTAAAAAAAACAACAACTACTATTGGGCTGGAGAGATGGCCTACTGATTAAGAGCACCAACTGCTCTTGCAGAGGACCCAGGTTCAATCCCCAGCACCCACATGGCGGCTGAGAACTGTCTTTAACTCCAGTTCCGGGGGAATCCGACGCCCTCTTCTGACCTCTGCGGCATTACATGACACAGGTGCACAAACCTACATGCAGACAGTACCTTCATACACATACAAAAATAAACATTTCTTAAACTGTTTTATGGGGCCAGAGAGATGGCCTAGTGGTTAAGAGTGCTGACTCCTCCTGCAGAGGACCGGGTTTGATCCCCAGCACCCACATGGCGGCTGAGAACTGTCTTTAACTCTAATTCCAGGGGAATCTGACACCCTCTTCTGAACTCCGTGGCATTGCACGACACAGGTGCACAAACCTACATGCAGACAGTACATTCATACACATTAAAAAAAACCTATTTTATTCATTTTTAAAAAAATTTTGTGTATTGCCTGCACGTGCACCTGTGTTGTGCAATGCCCATGGAAGTCATAAGAGGGTGTCAGACTCCCTTGTAACTGGAGTTACAGACAGTTGTTAGCAGCCATATAGGTTCTGTCCCTGCTCTCCAATGCTGAGGGCTATAGGCCTGAGCAGGCAAGCCCAGCCTTTATGTGGGTACTGGGGATTCAAAATCAGGTTCTCATGTTTGTACAGCCAGCACTCTTACCCGTTGAACTATCTTCCTTGTCTGGCATCCACAGTTTTGAAGCTCCTCGAGTAATTCCTATATGCAGCCAAGACAGAAAACTAATATGCATGCATCTGAAACATGAAAAGCCTTACCATGCAAGTGAAGATTTGTGTTCTCTAAGTGTCCATTTGAAACCAGCCTTAGGTGATCCCTCCCTAATCTCTTTTTTTCCTTTTTTTTTTTTTTTTTATTTT
This sequence comes from Rhizomys pruinosus, assembly GCA_009823505.1. NCBI lineage: Eukaryota > Metazoa > Chordata > Mammalia > Rodentia > Spalacidae > Rhizomys > Rhizomys pruinosus. The sequence continues at coordinate 684,998 of VZQC01006815.1, forward strand.
TTATTTTTGAGACAGTCCTCCTTTGTAGTCTAAGGCTGCCTATGAAGTTTGCTGTTAGACATTGCTGACCTCAATCTCACAGAGATCTACCTGCCTCTGCCTCCCCAGTGCTGGGATTAAAGGAGTGCACCACACCAGACTTGGCTACTAGCAATCAAGAACAGATCATAAGCTGTATCCATGAAGATCCACATAAAAGTGCACTACACTGTTATTTTATGAAATCTGTACTTTCTACTCCTGAAGTTTGGATCAACCTTCCATGCCTAAAACCAGTTTTAGGAATTGGGAAAAGGAGATAGGTGCAATAAATCGCCAGGAGGCGGGTAAACTACCCTGAACCAGAGCCATGTCATTTCAAGTCACAAGAATGTTGTCAGGCATGATGGCGCATGCCTTTAGTCTCAGCATTCTGGAAGCAGAGTCAGGCAGATCTCTGTGATGTAAGGACAGCCTGGTCTACAAAGCAAATCCAGGGCTACAGGGAAACCCTGTCTCAGCAAAATAAAATGAATTAAGAAAAAAAAAATCACAGGAATGTTGAAACTCCGCAATGGAAGGCTGCCCTACCCTTGGGTCAGTGAACATGCCCCTTTCTCTGGAACTCTGATTATTGCCCAGGTAAAATTCCAAGCCCTATTTGGCCTGGGGAGGAGGCCCTGTCTCCATCAGTTCCTCACTGCAGGAATTGTCCTCCACTCTGACAGTGTTCCACTGCATCATTTAGAAAGTGTCTGTGAGCCGGGCGTGGTGGCGCATGCCTTTAATCCTAGCACTCGGGAGGCAGAGGCAGGCGGATCTTTGTGAATTCAAGGCCAGCCTGGTCTACAGAGTGAGTTCTAGGTCAGCTGGGGCTACAGGGAGACCCTGTCTTGAAAAGACCAAAAAAAAAAAAAAAAAGTGTCTGTGGATGCCTCTGGGGATTTGGAGGCTGTTGGGTGTGGAGGACAGATATCTCATCTTCCACTCCCATCCCCTCAAGTCTTCACACCCACTAACTCTGCAGAGCCCCTTGCAGGGGGTCCAGCCCAAAGACACGCACAGGACACCAGCAGATTGCACTTATGTATTCAGTTTGCTATGTGCTTAAACAACAGGGCTATGGGAAGGGGAAGAGAAACGCTGGAAGAGAGCTGCCTGGCGGAGTACTTGATTTCTGCTAACACTTAAGTTCTTACATGTGCCTTACAAGATCATCTTCTTACAGGAAAATCGGCTTCCACAGGAGTAGCAGGGTTTGCAGGGGTCACAGGGGCTGCAGGGGCTGCAGGGGCTGCAGGGGCTGCAGGGTTCGCAGGGGTCGCAGGGGCTGCAGGGGTTGCAGGGGTTGCAGGGGTCACAGGGGCCACAGGGGTTGCAGGGGTCACAGGGGCCGCAGGGGCCGCAGGGGCTGCAGGGGCTGCAGGGGCTGCAGGGACTGCAGGGGCTGCAGGGGTTGCAGGGAGAGGTGCAAGGGTAGCACGGAGACTCGATCTTGACACAACTGCCGAGCCCGTAGGAGTATGTCACATCTTTCTCATCCACGCATGGTGGCAAGCTGAACTCTTTGCAGATGTTCATGTAGCTGTACTTCTTGGATCCAAGGCAGTCGTACCTGTTCTCCCTCTCGGCTGACACACACACCTTTCCATCCTTCACTCGAACCTTGACCTGATCAGGTTCAAAGCCGCACACGTTCACTGATCCTAAAATGTTACTGTTGCAGCAAGAAGAGGTCAGGATTTTGTTTGTTGTCCTTCTAAGCCTGTAATAGAAAAAAGAACAGGAAAGAAGAGAGATCAGAACTCCGGAATCCAACACGGCCTGGCAAGCAGTATTTTCAGGCTCTTATTTTTTGAGCCAGGGTTTCCCTGTAGCCCCAGCTTCCCTGGAACTCACTATGTAGACCAGGCTGGCCTTGAACTCACAGAGATCCCCTGCCTCTGCTTCCTGAGTACTTGGATTAAAGGCATGCACCCTCACACCCATATTTTTTAAGTAGAAAAATTAGCACTGGTCATTATGAAAAATCTAAATGTATATAAAAAAAGAAAAATCTAAATGTACAGAAATAAAAAAGTGAGATTCCCCTGCCCCATCCCTATGAACCACACTGCCTCAGGTCAACTTCTGCAGACAAGAGATGTCTGTCTGGCCTTCTAGATCTTTCTCTTGTGTTTAAATTCTAGCTCCTCTTGTTATTAATTATAGAAAGTTAGGTGTGCTCCTTAACCTCTTTGTGCCTCATTTTCCTCATCTGTAAAATGGAGATAATATAGGGCAGCATTGTAGGGAGATGAAATGAAATGGTGTTCTACTTAACATTGTGCTTGGCTCATTATAATATTGTTATCACAATTATATAGAGATGAAGAGCTTTGTTTTTATTTTTTCTGGTGCTAAGGATTGAGCCCAAAGCCTCACATATGCTGGGCAAGAACTGTGTAACTAAGCTATACACCTAGCCCAAGGGCTTTTTTTTTTTTTCCCCTTAATGAGACATAACTAATAAAATGTTATTTGAGCTCTGCATTTTATAGATGGCTATCAAAGTCAGAAGTAATATGTGCCTGTAGCCCTAGTTTTTCGGGAAGAGAAGGCAGGAGGATTGCTTGAACCCGAGGCTTGGAAGGCAGTCTAAATAGCAAAGCATGATCCTGTCTCCAAAAACAAAGCTACCAGCTTTAGGCCACCACTAGCTAGTCACACAGGAGCTCCATCTGAAAACACATTGACAAAATGACAGGCCACGAGAGAGAGCCCCAGCCTGACTCTACCCACTAGGGCCTAGCTCTTTCTCTAGCTGGAGACAACTATGGAGGGCTGACACTGTGGAAACCTAGTCTGTCTGGTGTGTCTGTGGTGATCAGATATGTAGTGGCATATCCAGTGGCATATTGGCCATGATGATCTTACCATCTTGCAAGTGTTTTCTGTTCTTGTCTTTCCAAGCTCCTCATTCAGTGACTTAATGTTAATAATATCTTGAAATCACTTGTGGGAAGAATATTTACAACATGGCAAGTGGAAAAGACTACAGAAAGGGCCTTCAGAGCTGGGGAGCCGGTTGCCAAATACCACTGCTGTGGTTCCTTGACTGCTATCTTGTCCTGCTCCTTAGTAATAAAAATAACAGCAGATCACACCAATGAGCAGGTAGTGAAGGAAAGTGCGCAGAGGAGCAGAGGCTCTGGACCTCCACTTTCTTTGCATCTCTCTGCTCTGCCATCCTGTGCCTCAGTACAACTGAGGCAATAATTAGTGACCTACCTTGCTAAATGGTTGTAAGGCTTACTTAATGTATGAAATGCGTTTGCGGGCTGGAGAGATAGCCTAGCGGTTAAGAGCGCCGACGCTCTTGCAGAGGACCCGGGTTCGATCCCCAGCACCCACATGGCGGCTAAGAACCGTCTGTAACTCCAATTCCAGGAGAACTCCAGTTCCAGGGGAATCCGAGACCCTCTTCTGACCTCCGCGGCATTGCACGACACGGGTGCACAGACCTGCATGCAGACAGTACATTCATACACATACAAAAATAAATAAATAATAAAAAAAAAAGAAAAAAAAAGAAATGCGTTTGCAATTGGTGCTTGATGCACAGGATGGAAGGCCTTTTTTTTCCCCTTACAATGTACCATATAAAGTGCTGAGCATGCTAAAGCATTACTGTATTAAACCCCATGACACAGTAACTCTGTGGTAGCCATGAGATTAACAGCACATGATGAATTTTATTCAAGCACTTCTTCTCATAAGTTATACAGATTCATTGTATATGATTCCAGAAGTGTGGTTAAACAAAAAATATGAAATATTTTAAATATACTAACCCACATAACACAGTATTTTTACATTAGATTTTATTCTTCTCTCTCTCTCTGTGTCTGCATGTGTGTGTGTGTGTGTGTGTGTGTGTGTGTGTGTGTGTGTTTATACATATAGACAAACAGCTTTGTTTTTATTTTTCTGGTGCTATGGATCACTGAATAGACAGAGAAGAGTTCACAAAGGTGTGGGAAACTAACCCACGTGTGCCCTCCCTGGATGGACTGTGGCTTGACACTGAAGCAGTGAAGATTACTCTCAAGACTCACCCACGATGTATGTGTGTGCAGCGCTGAAAGTCAAACTGTTGCTTAGATGAGAAACACCAAATCCTGCTGTTAAAGATGGATGTCACTAACAAAAGAGAGCCAAGAACTCCAAGTAGGATTGCTCAACCTCTCCTGTGCAGGGGCCAGACCTGGAAGCAGATCCATCAACCAAAGCCAACCTCAGGTCTGCCTCCTTAGACATCTGGGTCTCAGCCACAATATATAGTACTGCATTTTATACTGTCAGTATTTCATGGTGGGGTTCCCCTTTTCCTCTATTCCTGACACTTTGGCTCCTTTGGCTCTGTGGCAGCTGCACAGGGATCCCACATAGGGAGTCTGCGAAACTTTCAGCCAGGTCAGGTTTTCTTTTGCTTCCACATAAGTGGTTATGAGCAGGAATGTGTGGGTGGAGGGGAACTTTCAGGAACCAATTTGACTCATCAAAGTCAACTCTAAGCTTAGAACTTGACTTTTGCCTGGTGGGTTACCCGCTAGCTTAAATGTGATTTTCCATGACTCTTCAAGGTCCTGGGCAAAGGAGATGCCCTCCTGTGCTTGTCGTCATGCTTGCTGACAGCAGAGGTCTATGTCTATACACCTGCTGTCCCCTTCTCCCTGGTCACAGGCAGTATTTCACTTGTATGTCCAACCACACTTTTTTTTTTGGGGGGGGGCTTTTTGAGACAGGGTCTCCCTGTAGCCCCAGCTGGCCTGGAACTCACTATGTAGACCAGGCTGGCCTTGAACTCTGCCTCCTTAGTGTTTAGATTAAAGGCGTGCCCCACCATGCCCAGTGCCAAATTGAATGCAAAGCATCCTGGCCACAGTGTGATGAGCCACGTATGCAGCTGCTTTCACAAAGATAAAGAAATTTCAGCCCTGTGATGAAGAAAGCAATGAAGACATGGGTGCTGACCGAGCACAGACAGTGGCCTTTCATCTGGGGTTTATTGGGACGGTCTGCTCTTTAACTTGCATTTAACGCCATTTGTTAGAGCCATTTCAATACCAATCCTCCTCAACAACATATCTTTTTTGGGGTTATAGACACATGTCACTCCACGGGACATTTTTTTGGGGGGGGGTCTTTTCAAGACAGGGTCTCCCTGTAGCCCCAGCTGTCCTGGAACTTGCTCTGTAGACCAGGCTGGCTTTGAACTCACAAAGATCTGCCTGCCTCTACCTCCCAAGTGCTAGGATTAAAGGCGTGCGCCACCACGCCCGTTAACAACATGTCTTTCTTTTCCCTGTCTTCTTTGTCATGTGTGTACACATATATATGAGTGGAAGCCAGGCTCACAACAGTTGTTTTCCTCTATCTCTCCCCATACTTTTTAGAGACAGGGTCTCTCCCTATAAGCCCCAGCTATCCAGGAACTTGCCATGCAGGACCAGGCCTGCCTCATCTCTCAAAAATCTACTTGCCTCTACTTCCCTAGTGCTGGGATTAAAGGCATAAACTGTTACCTAACTCCTACTTAATTTTTTGAGACAAGCTCTCTCACAGGTCAGCTGGGGCTATAGGGAGACCCTGTCTCAAAAAGACAGGAAAAAAAAAAGACACACACACACACACACACACACACACACACACACACACACACACACACACACACACATGCGCGCCTTAGGGACAGTTTCACACCAAAGATTGTTTTAAAAAAATTGAATGGACATAATATTCGTAGATCTATTTAGGATCCAGAGCTAGTTTAGAAATAAGACAAGGGGGCGCTGTAGAGATAGCCTAGTCTGCTCTTGCAGAGGACCCGGGTTCGATCCCCAGCACCCACATGGCGGCTAAGAACCATCTGTAACTCCAATTCCAGGAGAACTCCAGTTCCAGGGGAATCCGAGACCCTCTTCTGACCTCTGTGGCATTGCACGACACGGGTGCATAAACCTACATGCAGACAGTACATTCATACACATACAAAAATAAATAAAATAAAAAAAAAAAAGAAACAAGACAAGGGGCTGGAGAGATGGCCTAACAGGAGTGCCGACCGCTCTTGCAGAGGACCCGAGTTCGATACCCAGCACCTACATGGCGGCTGAGAACTGTCTTTGACTCTAGTTCCAGGGGAATCCGACAAAAAGACAAAAGGATCTCTGTGAGTTCAAGGCCAGCCTGGTGTACAGAGCGAGTTCCAGGCCAGCTGGGACTAAAGGGAGACCCTGTCTCAAAAATACAAACAACAACAGAGCTGGAGAGATGGCCTAGCGGTTAAGAGCGCCGACCCCTCTTACAGAGGACCCGGGTTCGAGCGGACCTGGGTTCGATCCCCAGCACCTTCATGGCAGCTGAGAACTGTCTGTAACTCCAATTCTAGGAGAACTCCAGTTCCAGGGGAATCCGACGCCCTCTTCTGATCTCTGCGGCATTGCACGACATGGGTGCACAGACCTACATGCAGACAGTACATTCATACACATAAAAAACAAATAAATAAAATAAAAAAACATTAAAACAACAACAACAACAAAAAGAACTAAGACAAAAGGTATTTCATGGGAAGAAAAAAACATTAACAGTGTTTCCTTTGTGATGAGAGCTGGGATCAAGGCTTAACATTTTCACTCCTATTCAGGAAAATTGAAGATTAGGGTTTGTTTGTTTGTTGTTTGTTTTTTGCTTTTTGTTTTTTTGAGACAGGGTCTCCCTACCCACGAACTCACTCTGTAGACGAGGCTGGCCCGGAACTCTCAGATATCCGCCTGCCTCTGCCTCCCAAGCGCTCAGATTAAAGGCGTGCGCCATCACGCCTGGCGAAGATTAGGTTTACGGATGACACTAAACCCTTCTGGACAGTGAAATGTCAAGCTGTCAGAAGCAGAGTACGGAGATTCTGCAAGGTTGCATGATTAATGACCCAAGTGGTGGGAAAAGACAAGACGGCAAGCCTGAGGTCGCTTCTGAAACGGACTCGGAGTTCTCTCCACAGACCCAGGAATCAGTGTAAAGACACCAACTGCTTCACATACTGCTGCTGGCCCAGGAGAGACCTGAACGGCATCAGAAAAAGCATCGGAGACCAGAGTGAGAGCCCTGCTCTTCCTAGACCACTCTGCTGAGTGTGAAGCTTGAGGTAGAGTTTACTGTGTGCCAAGAAGCAGAGCCTCCTGGACAGGTGGAAGGGGACAGGGAAGCCACTTCCTGCTGAGTGTGGAAAGGGGGCAGCCAAAGACCAAAGCAGAAGGATGCACAGCCAGGGAGAGAAGACACAGACCTGCTCACAAAGAACAATTTGGGCCAAATATTAAAAAGTCCCTGGTTTCAGAGTGTGAGCAGTTTATGGAACCTGATACCCAAAGGACTAAAAATAAACATTGGTTCAGAAAGTATGGAACAATTTGTAGCTGAACTACTCCATCTTAGATTATTAGGGAGGTCTCCTCCTGACCTGTGGTGACTGATGACCTCAACAGTAATTGTTCCATTGCTCTTCTCAATGAAACATCACAGTCACTGTTGTCAAGGGACTTTGTCCACTCACCCACCAATCTTTCCTTCTATTCATCCATCCATTCAGCTGTCAGTTTGCATGTATCTTATCAGTCTCTGCCTATCTTTATAAAAATAGTCCCTTGTGTGCCGTTCATGGTGGTGCCAGGCATGGTGGTACACACCTTTAATCCCAGCAGAGGCAGAGGCAGAGGCAGAGGTAGAGGCAGAGGTAGAGGCAGGTGGATCTCTAGGAATTCAAGGTCAGCCTTGAATTGGCCCATGTAGTGAGTTCCAGGGCAGCTGAGGTTACAGGGAGAACCTGTCTTTTTATTTATTTATTTTTTTTTCTTTTTGGTCTTTTCGAGACAGGGTTTCCCTGTAGCCCCAGCTGCCCTGGAACTCATTCTGTAGACCAGGCTAGCCTTGAACTCACAAAGATCCATCTGCCTCTGCCTCCTGAGTGCTAGGATTAAAGGCATGTGCCACCATGCCCGGTGAGAATCTGTCTTAAAAAGACAAAAAAAGAGTCCTTTGTTAGACATGATTTTTCCATTTAGTTTTTTCACTTAATACATCAATACATAAAGTACTGTTTCAGCTTTTTAATCCCCTCTTAAATTCTCTTTATTTTTACTTATTTATTTTTAATTTTGCGTGTGTGTGTGTGTGTGTGTGTGTGTGTGTGTGTGTTTGAGACAAGGTCTCCCTGTAGCCCCAGCTAGCCTGGAACTCACTCTGTAGACCAGGCTAGCCTTGAACTCACAGAGATCCACCTGTCTTTGCCTCCCAAGTGCTGGGATTACAGCCGTGTGGCACCACACCTGGCTTAATTCCCTTTAGAGACAAGGTCTCATATATGAGGCTGGGCATAAACTTGTGAACCCTCTGTCTCCACCTCCCAAGTACTAGGATTTACAGGACATACATGCCAGGTTCTTTTATCCTTTCTAACTGTACCTGTTGTTCCAGCATATGGATCATCTTTATGTAACCAGGGGACAGTGCTTGCTCCCACCTTTTCCTTCCATCTATAGTAACAGACTACAGACATATGTGAAAAGTGAGAAACAGACATAATAAAATATAATCAACTCCTTCCCCAATTAAGTTACTCAATTCTATGAAAAGCCCTTGAGTCTACTGCTGTTGCTGATCTGCACACTCTCTCCAGGGTTACAAGGGGAGACCAACATAACAGCCCCAACTCCAGATGAACTCTGCCTGGGGTTGGAGGAGAAAGGTTTCCACACCAAGGAAATGCCCCTATTGTTCAGTTTGCTCCATGTTCCGAGGCTTCTGGCAAACATTAAGGATTTGATCAATTATTATGATTTCTCCTGCAGTCATTTCTGTAAGTCCAAATACACTCAAATCACTTCAGTCATAAACAGAAGAAATGTTGAGTTTGCTGCTTCCAGTAGCTTTTTAATGACACCCCCTATTTATTTCCCTCATTAAAACCGCCTTATTTATCGCACTGGCACTCTTGCTGTGAACCCCAACAAGCTTGCCACCTGGCCGGCCCGCATCCTTACACTGCCTTTGGAGAATCTCACGGTACCCACTATGGACCCACTTACTCTTCCTAAATCTCTCCTAAGTCACTAGACTCACTATCTTGAACTCTTCTTATGTCTGCTTAAGTGTCATCTGTTGCTGTTCTCCTATCCCCCATGCTTTTTCCCCCTCGTGAGACTGTCCAGTCAACTATCCAAATCTATGAGTGTGTCTTCTTACTTGGTCAGCTCTTTTTTCTCATCCTCGATGGTTTGGATGGCTTTCTTCCCCATGCTGCGCAGTGATGGTCGAAGGCAGTATAGCTTGTAGTCACACAGGCAACATGGGTAGTAGAGGTCACACAGGCCACAGGAGTGTGAGCGCTTAGAGTAGCAGAGACAGTAGGGGTAGGGGTGCATGTCACAGGAGCAGTATGGGTGCATGTACAGGTCACACAGGCAGCGGGAGCTGAGTTCGTCGATGCATCGCAATTGTCTTAATTCTCGGTCCACCTTCTTTATGTCCCTTCTAACACTGTCCAAAAGACAACTCAGTGCAGCCATTATGGTCACACCTAATTGTTCTGTGAGTACCTTTGGGAAATGGCACTCAGAGGAAAAAATTGTTCTAAGCTCTTCTCAGAGGCCTCCTTTAAAATTAAATGAGCCACACATGGTTCACTTACTTTAAAGCTTGTGTTCTGTGACCTCACCCACCTTCTGAGTATGTCATAGTCTCCTAGTAACCATGACAACTGCACAGTCATAGAGACCCTCCTCAGACTTACAGAGCTACTCTCAGACCATACTAACACACTTCTTTGGGACTAACCTTTAATGTCCTTGACTTATAGTGTTCTGAGGACTGTGGCTGGTTTTGATCTTGGTGTGCAAATGGCAGAAGCTGCCTGAGCTGCCTGGTTCTGGTCTTTCTCTATGGCCTTCTAGCTCTAGCCTGAAGCTTAGTCTTGTTCTAAGATTCATTTTTGTTCCAGACAGATAGAATAAGAACAACTTTCTTATAGATCTTTCTTTCTTCTTCTTTCTTTTCTTTCTTTCTTTCTCTTTCTTTCTTTCTTTCTTTCTTTCTTTCTTTCTTTCTTTCTTTCTTTCTTTCTTTCTTTCTTTCATTCTTTCTTTACTTATTTATTTTTACCAGTCAGCCTCAAGTCTTTGACTTGACCACCTCAGTCCCAAGTTTCTGAGCCTACCCATTCTTTGTCATTTTAATTTCCCTGGTGTTAGAGATCAAACCCGGGGCCTTCCATATCTTAGACAACTGCTCATCCTTTGTCTGGTTTTCCAGAAGCCAGATTAGAGCTTAAGTTCTGCTCAAGGTCCTGTCCTGTCCAAGCAAGGACACCTCTGGTCTTGTGTCTAAGCCTCCAGGTGCCTGGTCCCTGAGTGCTTCTCCAGTGTTTTCTGAGCCCTTCCCAGTGTCTCAGGCTCTAATTTGGATCAATCTCCTGGACTTGCCTTGTGGTGCTTCTTATATGCTTCTGTCCCTCAAACCATTTCCAGCTCTCAAGTTCCCTTTTCCTGAACTAAGACCTAGTTAGGGCACACGAGTGCAAGCAGTGATGTGATATGGAAAGGGAACTGGGGGCCAGGTTTGAGGGCCATGGTTTGAGCTTTTGACTTCAATGAAGGATCATTGATTATCTTTCCCATTGATAGATACTGAAAAGCAGGTCAGACTTAGTGAAGGCGAGATGCAAGGAGACAGCTGTAGAGTCCCCTCATGCTGGAGGCAAGAGTTAAGGAAAGTCTGGGTGGGGATTGTGGCCACTGGGAGAAAGAGAAGGCCCGTGGCATATTCTCCCCTCACTCCACTCAGAATCACCTCGTCTGTCCTCTCCACACTGTAGGCAGACTGATTTTGCATACACATCTGTCATCCCTCCACACACTTCCTCTGCTTCTTGGGTTCAAAGTCCTTAGCCCTAACTTCTTAAAGTCCTTAATCTTCTTAAAAGAACTAGAAGAGCTACGTTCCTCACAGGGGCTGGCCGGCAGCAGGCCTCTCCTCCTTCCCCAGCCAGCTTTCCCATCACTAGCATTGGCATTCATGTCACCTCACCTACACCAGCCTTCCCAGAAAGCCCCTCACTCTCTGGAAGGCTTTTCCTCACTCTTTCTACCTCATATGGACTTAAACACAGCTATTCTGCCTGCTTGGAAGTTGAATTCTGTGTCCCAGGCTCCAGATGTAGTTCATTACTGAGGCATTCTTTATATCAACTTCCATACGCTTGTCCTTGGGGAGGACTTCTCTGCCTGGCCATCGAACAGTCAAATCTTCGGATTTCTTTTATCTCCTCTTTCTTCCTCCCTCCCTCCCTCCCTCCCTCCCTCCCTCCCTGTTTTCCTTTCATTCTTTCCGTTCTTTTTTGACAAGGTATTATGTAGCCTAGGTTGCCCCCCAACTACTATACAGTTGAAAATGATCTTGAACTTCTGATCCCCCACCTGAGTGCTGGGATCACAGGTGTGTACCACCACATCTGACTTATGAGGTGCTGGGAATTGAACTCAGGACTTGGTGTGTGCTAGGCAAATACTCCATCCATTAAGCTATACCCCAACTCCACATTTCATACATAACAACATGATTTGTCTATTTCCCTAATCAAACTAAAGGCCACATGGTGAATATATTTGTTCACTAGGACCTACCAAACACAATGCCTGGCACATAGTGGGTGCTTAGAATTCATACACTGCTGGAGAGATGGCCTAGCGGGTAAGAGCACCAACTGCTCTTGCAGAGGACCTGGGTTCAATCCCCAGCACCCACATGGCAGCTGAGAACCATCTTTAACTCCAGTTCCAGGGGAATCCGACACCCTCTTCTGACCTCCACGGCACTGCACGATACAGGTGCACAAACCTACATGCCACACAGTATATTCATACACATAAAAAATAAATAAAATAAAATAAAAAAGAATTAATTCACTGGACAGCCGAGCAAATGTATTAAACAGAATTTAGTGAACAGAATGAGGATGAATCCCTGGCTCTGTAGCATGGCAGCCTCATGGTGTCACTGAGACAAGAAACACAGTAACAGGAATAAGTTGCAGAGAGTGTGGTAAATAGGAGAAACAAGTGACAACTTTAAAATAGAAATGTGGAGGGGCCAGGAGATAAGTGATCCTGGAACTCAGGGAAAGGCAGAAAGGAAATATAAACTAGGATATCACAATTCCATAAACAGGGGCTAGAGGGATGATTCAGCATCTCTTGCAGAGGACCCAGGTTCAATTCCCCGCACCCACATGGTAGCTAATAACTCCAGTTCCAGGAGGTCGCTCTCTTCTGGCCTCCAAAGGATTGCACAACACAGGTGCATATGCATGCAGGCATAACACTAATACACATAAAGTTAAAATAATAAAATATTATTTTAATTCCATGAACAGCTCAAATACTGCGACAAGGTGGAAATAAACTACCAAGGAAAAAATAGCAAAGGTGGGGGGTGTCAGGATGCTTATGAAGGACTCTGAGTCATCCCAGAGGCCCCCAAGTTCAAGCCATTGTGCTGTGGGACCATTGGATGAGTATTTCCCAGCCTTGACCTAGGAAGCACCTTTCTGTGCAGACAAAGCTTTTAGCACAGACAGCAAGCATCCCAAGAGGGATGCATGAGAGGCTGTCTCTGGGTCACGTGGAATGAATCAAATAGCAGAGGTGAACAATGCTTTTCTATGAACACAAGCTAATGCCCTTCATAAGTGGCTCTATGCAATTCTGTTAGTAGAAACATGTCTACTCTGTAAGAGTTAACTCCAGCACATGTCTAGATTTCTCTAGTTCCATGTGATAGACTTCTGAACCCTTACATCCCACTGAATTCCAACCCTCAGCAAATGTCAGCAAAGGTTAAAACAGGCAAGCTCTCTGTTTTAACTTATTAAATAAACATGTTCCCGAGCTTGAGTACACACCTGAATCTGCACAGTATACTATTAAGACAGTTATGGCTATATTTCAACTAGGATTTTCCCCTTGGATCGCCTTCCTAGTGATTTCACTCTTCCATCATGAAATATATTCTCAACATCTGCTCAAATGACTAAATAAAATTAGGGCCTCCTTTAAGGCTCCAATGGACCCTGGGCTGGGCGTTGTGGCGCATGCCTTCAATCCTAGCACTTGGGAGGCAGAGGCAGGTGGATCTCTGTGAGTTCAAGGCCAGCCTGGCCTACAGAGTGAGTTCCAGGATAGCTGGGGCTACAGGGAGACCCTGTCTCAAAAAGACCAAAACAGAAAAAACTCCAATTTACTGTGTTATGATGGTGTATGCTGAGGAGGTGGATGTGGGAGGGTCACAAGCTCGATGCCAGCCTGGGCTACACCTTTCCTGGGCATTATGGTGCACACGTTTAATCCCAGCACTCTGGAGGCAGAGGCAGGTAGATCTCTGTAAGTTGGGGACTAGCCTGCTTAACATAGTGTGTTTCAAAATAAAACCCTGTCACAAAGCAAAGTGAAACAAAACAAAAAAAATAGATTTGATGGAAATTATGGTCCATTCATGTCAGAAGGACATAGTTGAAAGTCATTAGAATCTGGTAAAATCCCTTAAAGATGATTTACAGACACAGCCACTTGAAGCATAAACACAGCCACTTCCGTGGGCTCTGATACAGAGGTGGCTGCTCCTTACACAAGGCTTTGTCCATGGAAACTGCAGACGTGTTGGCTGGTGTCTAGATAGAACCTTCTTTGGAAGGAAGGGCAGGCAGTGGTAATTTCCAAGTTGGGCAGTGTGTGCTCCCCGTTGTTAGCAGAATTACGTGCCTTTTGGAGTGCCCGCTGCCTCTACCACCACGTACAACAGGACTGGATAGAGTCCATGCAGTGTTACAAAGGTGTTCTAGTGGTGCTGGGATCAAGCCACAGTGCAGAAACATTAAATGCAAAATCATTTTCACGGCGTGGCCTTAAATCTGTTGATAAAAGTCTAGGTGAGGGGCTGGAGAGATGGCCTAGCGGTTAAGTGCCGACTACTCTTGCAGAGGACCCGGGTTCAATCCCCAGCACCCACATGGCAGCTGAGAACTGTCTTTAACACCGGTTCCAGGGGAATCCGATGCCGTCTTCTGACCTCTGAGGCATTGCACGACACGGGTACACAGACCTACATACAGACAGTACATCCATACATATACAAAAATTTTTAAAAAAATTAAAAAAAAAATCTAGGTAAGAACTACCTTACAAATTTATTGTGGTTGTCTCTGATAAGATATAGATGACTTTTAAATTTCGCCTTCCTAGGGCCAGGAGTATAATGTAGTGGTGAACTATGAGTGACGCTCTGGGTTCAATCCCATCATCCCCCAAACAAACAAACAAACAAGCAAGCAAACAAACAAAATACCTATTTCAGACTTTTTTATCTAAATTTATCCATTGAGGATTTTATCAGTTTTATAATGAAAAAAAAAAAGCTGTCAGGTGTAACGGCTTATGTAATCCCAGGTTTAGAAACAGGAGAGTCCTTCGTAAGCTGGCTAGCTGCACTAGCTGAATGTGTGAGTTCCAGATTCGGCAAGAGACCCTGGCTCAGTGAAGTGGAGACACTCAGAGTCAATTCTACCCTCCACGACTATTTACACACATGCACACGCACTTACAAACTTGTTCTCACACACATTCGAACACACATACACACACAACACCACGTCAGGTGAGTTTTAAGGCTACCCCTCTGAGCAGGCCATTAGGGAAGATTTGTTTTTGTTTTCAATATAAGACAGGGTCTATATATAGCCCCAGATGCCTGGAACTCACCATATGGACCAAACCGACCTCGGTCTTACAGAGATCCGCTTAACTCTGCTTTCTGCCTCCTAAGTGCTGGGATTGAAGTCAGGTACCATCACCCCTAGCTTGGGAAGTCTTATTGTAACACACGTCTTTGGCCTGCCGATCATCCATAAAACCTTCTTTTAGTTAAATAACTCTTCTTTTTTTTTTTAATTTTATTTATTTTTGTATGTGTATGAATGTACTGTCTGCATGCAAGTTTGTGCACCCGTGTCGTGCAATGCCACAGAGGTCAGAAGACGGTCTCGGATTCCCCTGGAACTGGAGTTCTCCTGGAACCGGAGTTCAGACGGTTCTCGGCCGCCATGTGGGTGCTGGGGATCGAACCTGGGTCCTCTGTAAGAGCGGTCGGCGCTCTTAACCGCTAGGCCATCTCTCCAGCCCTAAATAACTCTTCTTTTCCACTCCTATGCTCTACGATTAGGCACTGCCAGTAAAGTCCAGCTGAAGGACAGGCACCCAGGCACAGAGGCCAACCTGCTGTCCTAGAGCCTGATGTCTAGAAGATGGGCACAGAGGCTACAAACGGCCTTCATCTTCCAACTGCTCCTCAGACTCTCTGTGGGCCTGGGAGCTCCTCCATATCTTTCCAATAAACTTGTTTATTTCCTTCTTTTTTTTTATTTTTTTATTTTTATTTTATTTTATTTATGTGTATGAATGTACTGTCTGCATGCAAGTCTGTGCACCCGTGTCGTGCAATGCCGCGGAGGTCAGAAGAGGGTGTCGGATTCCCCTGGAACTGGAGTTCTCCTGGATTTGGAGTTTCAGACGGTTCTCAGCCGCCATGTGGGTGTTGGGGATTGAACCCGGGTCCTCTGTAAGAGCGGTCGGCGCTCTTAACCACTAGGCCATCTCTCCAGCCCCTATTTCCTTCTTTTTTTTTTTTCTTTCCTGTTCTGTGTAGGTAGCCCAGGCTGGCTCAGAACTCACTATATAGTAGCCCAAGTTGGCCTTGAACACAAAGACAATTCTCTTGCTTCAACTGAACCCCCAGCACTAAAATCACAGCATATGCCAGCATGCCTGGCTCAAACCCCTGTTTCTTATACCTAAAGATGCCCACTGAGGCACAGGGCATGGTCGTGGTATATGCTAGGAGATTCCAGCACTTCAGAGGCAGCTGAAGAAGGACCCTGAGTCTGAGGCCAGATTGGGCCACATAGCATCCAAGCCTGGTATCTGGTAGCAGAGGCCTGTAACCCTAGCTACTTCAGAGGCTAAAGCAGAACAGCAGGTTCAAAGTGCCTGGGCGACTTGGTAAAACCTTGTCTCAGAATAAAAAGCAAAAGATCCTGGGATGTGTACATCGATGAGCACTTGCCTAGCATGAATGAGGCTCTAGGTTCAGTCCCTGGTACTAGAAAATTAAAAGAAAAAGAATACTCTCCAAATCAAAACCCAAATAAGATGACAGACCTTCTTTTTTTTCTTTAATTTTTAATTTTTTTTATTTATTTCTGTATGTGTATGAAATGTACTGTCTGCATGCAAGTCTGTGCACCCGTGTCGTGCAATTCCGCGGAGGTCAGAAGAGGGTCTCGGATTCCCCTGGAACTGGAGTTCTCCTGGAACTGGAGTTTCAGACGGCTCTCGGCCGCCATGTGGGTGCTGGGGATCGAACCCGGGTCCTCTGTAAGAGCGGTTGGCGCTCTTAACCGCTAGGCCATCTCTCCAGCCCCTTCTTAAAGAAGGGCTACTCCTGGCTAAACTTGTGGGTAGTCAGCTGTTGCTCCAAGGGTCATGACCTCCTGTGAGCCCAGCTGCTTCCCCTTAGCCCAGATCTTGATGCATGAAGGTTAGCTAACACACTCGAGGCCCGTGGGTGGGGGACAAGCCTGGTGACTCATACATGGGAAAATGATAGGAAGTGCCAGGAAGACCATCCAAGATCAACAGCCTGGAGCGAGAGCTGCTTCCCTGTGGCCAGACCTCAGAACTTCAGCTATGGAAAAGCTCTCAGCCAAACCAGTCTCCCACTCAGCAAAAACTCTCTTCTGAGCTCCCTAAGCAGGTGAACATGGAAGTCAGGGCTCATACAGCTGAGAGGGTCCGTAGGTGTGTGTAGGTGTGTGTAGGCTCATACAGCTGAGAGGGTCCGTAGGTGCTTACTTAATGTTTGAATGGCAGTGCTCTATGAATAACTACATCAGCATAATATTTTTTGTTCCTTTCATCTTCTAGACCCATGAGACCCCCTAAAACATTTCACTCATAATTGTTTGCTTGTGTTTGTGTGTGCACACACACACATGCCACAGTACATGTGTGGAGGTCTCAGGACAACTTGTGGGAGTCTGGTCAGATCTCTCCTCCCTCCTTGTGGTTCCCAGGGATCTAACTCAGGTCGTTAGGCTTCGCTGCAAGCACCTTTGCCCACTGAGGCATCTGGCATACTCCCATGGGGTCTTCAACAAATATCTTCCTGTTAAATAAGGTGTGGGGGGAGAGGAAGACAAGGCATATTCCTATCGCTGCTGAAAGCAACCGGGCTCAAGTTCCACAGTCCAGAAGGTTGCTCCTGTCGGGTAGGGTGTGAGAGCAGGAGAACAGCCAAGAATGTTCCTTCCTTTTTTCTTTTGGCAAATCTGATCACTCACACATTGAGGAATCATGGGAGTTTTTAACATCAAACAAACATGAGGTATTTCTTCGTTAAGATTTGAGAAGCAGGGGCTGGAGGAATGGCTCACCAGTTAGGAGCGCTGGCTGCTCTTGCAAAGGACCTAGGTTTGATTCCCAGCACCCATATGGGAGCTAACAAAACATCAGTAACTACAGCTCTGGGAGATCCAATGCCCTCTTCTGACCAACTCAGATACTGCCTGACACAGATGCACTTACATTCTTGCAGGTGATACACTCATCTGCATAAAATAAAAGAAAATATTAAAAATAAGATTTGAGAAGCAAAACTAAGCATGGGGGTACACACCTGTAATCCCAGCACTCAGGAGAAAGAGGGAGGATCGGGTGCTCTAGGGCTCTGGCTACATAGTAAGTCTATCCTAGCACTTGGGAAACAGAAGCAGGTAGATCTCTATGAGTTTAAGTCCAGCCTGGTCTACATAGAGAGTTCCAGGACAGTTGGGGCTACAGGGAGACCCTGCCTCAAAAAGACAAAAAAAAAAATCTCTGTTTTAATATTTTTCAGTGCTGGGGATTGAACCCAGGGCTAGTGAATGTAAACACATGCTCTAATACGCCCCAGCGGATGTGGTTGTAATTTCTATTGTGGTAAGTATCAGTCAATAAAATTCACATTATAAGAAAGCTCTTTGGCGTCCTTGGTCCTTGTGGATGTAATGTGGTACTGAAACCAAGAGCTGTCACAGTCCCTGGATGAGCCAGCAGACAGAATCGTCCTTCCTCCTTCCTCTTCCTCTCTGGGCAGGCCAGCCCTCAGCTCAAACATGGGACTGGGGTCCCTCCAGCCCCTCCTACCTGTTCCATCTTTCAGGCTCCCGCAGGGAGTGGAGAGGGTCAGAAACGGGATGCATCTCAGTTTTGGGAGGTTTCCCTGGAAAGCTGAGTCAGACAGAACATTAAGTAAACAGAGTTTCAGGCTCTAAGGTTGGGTTAAATACAATCCCAACTTGAAGTAGAAGATTCAGGTTGAAAAGCCACTTCCTGTGCACTTAATTCTGGACAGGAAGGCTAATGCTCTCCCTTGTGGGAATGTTTGGTCTGAATCTGGTGGAATTGACAGTTCATCATCCCCCCACAAAATGAGTGATCTGGGCCACGTGAAAGAAAGGATTCTCTCTCTCTCTCTCTCTCTCTCTCTCTCTCTCTCTCTCTCT
>VZQC01006815.1:703691-765745 GCA_009823505.1 Rhizomys pruinosus
CTCTCTCTCTCTCTCTCTCTCTCTCTCTCTCTCTCTTCTTTCTCACCCTCTCTCTTCTTTCTGTGTTTCTCTCTGTCTCTGTCTCTTACACACACACACACACACACACACACACAGAGCAGAATCTCACTATGTAGCTCTGGCTAGCCTAGAACTCACTATCCAGACCAGGCTAGCCTTGAACTCATGGAGATCCACCTGCCTCTGCCTTCTGAGTGCTGGGAATTAAGGTGTGTGCTATCATACCCAAACTTCACTGGTTCTTTTATTTGTTTCCTTTCGTAAGCTGGGGATCAACCTTTGGCCTTATACTGCCTGTGTGCTCTACCACTGAACTATAGATAGCCATTTTCCCAATCTGCTTGCATCTTTGTCTTTTTTTTTTTTTTTTTTGGTCTTTTTGAGACAGGGTCTCCCTGTAGTCCCAGCTGTCCTGGAACTCACTCTGTAGACCAGGCTGGCCTTGAACTCACAAAGATCTGCCTGCCTCTGCCTCCCAAGTGCTAGGATTAAAGGCGTGCGCCACCATGCTTAAGAGCAAAGCCAAGAGAAATTTTCTTCTCAAGGATCATTAGTGTTTCAGAACAGAGACTGGAGGAGTGCAGGGGTAGCCTCAGCTCTGCCACCTCCTGTGAGCTCATCTATAAAATGGGTGTAATAGTAGTCCTCATCTATAAAATGGGTGTAATAGTAGTCCTCATCTGTAAAATGGGTGTAATAGTAGTCCCAATTCTTTGGGCTGCAGTAAGGGTTAGCCTGGTACAGACTTAAGTATTCATTAAGTATGGGATGTTATTTGTGCAAGCAACTACAAAGAGGCAGATGAGGTTCTGATGTGTTGGGAATATGAACCCCTCTCAGGCAATTGGCTCACCATCTAGGGCAGAAGCAAGCTGTGGAACACAAAGACCTGCATTTATGCTTAAATGAGTCTAGTTTAAATTCAGGAATATTTTCGGGCCTCTTGTCCTTACCATGAACAATCCAGGTAAATGCTGACAATTTTTTTTCTTGGAGAAATCATGAGATTGAGAGGGAGAAATGGGAGGAGGGGGCAAATAAAGATGGGGTTGTCATTAGAAGCTGCACTGATCACAAAGAACCCAGAGCTCAGAATAAGGCTCCTGCCACCTTTAGAGCCATAAGGGACAGCCCTGGTGTACAACCCAAGTATGTGTTCATGCTTAGAAAATCAGAGCAGTTAGTCACTCTAAAATCCCATCCAGTCCTCAAATCTTTTGTCCTTCTTTAAAAAAATATTTTATTCAGTTTTCGTGCATTCAATGTAATAGATCTTAATCAAATTTAGCCCTCCCTCCATCCCCCCTCCCACTGGCTTTCATGCATTCTGTCATATATGTTAAGTCCTTTCCAGTCAAACATTTGTACCCAGATATCCTTCCATGCAAGTTCATCCACTGGAGTCTAGTCAGCCTATCTAGAGTCACTTCCTTAAAGAAGATCTACTCTCCCTCACCCTGCAGTAATTAGTTGCCAATAGTCCCTCGCCTAGGGTTGGGGCCTGCCGCCCATTTTCCTTGGTCTATGCTGGGTTTTCGTCTGACCGACTCAGCATGGGTCTTGTGCATGCTGTCGCCATGTTGCAGGTTCACATGATCAGGCTCCGAGGGCCTGGAAGCCTCTGCTTCCCTATGTTCATGCACCAACCCTGGCTTTTCCTGTTTTTCAAGTTTTTGCTTTGAGATAGGATCTCATGTACCGCAGATAAAACAGGGATTTATAAAATATATACTCGTTTTAAAACTAATAGTGAAAATAAAGGAGAGTATGACTTGCATACTTATAAATCCAATACTCTAGAGACTAAGAGAGCAAGAGTTCCAACCAGCCAGAAATATACAGAGAGACTGTCTCCAAAAGTGAAAGAAAGTAGCCAGATGTGGTGGCACTGGCCTTTAATCCCAGCACTCTGGAGGCAGAGGCAGGTGGATCTCTGTGAGTTCAAGGCCAGCCTGGTCTACAGAGTGAGCTCCAGGACAGCTGGGACTAAAGAGGGAGACCCTGTCTCAAAAAATGCAAAAAAAAAAANCCAGCATATGGATCATCTTTATGTAACCAGGGGACAGTGCTTGCTCCCACCTTTTCCTTCCATCTATAGTAACAGACTACAGACATATGTGAAAAGTGAGAAACAGACATAATAAAATATAATCAACTCCTTCCCCAATTAAGTTACTCAATTCTATGAAAAGCCCTTGAGTCTACTGCTGTTGCTGATCTGCACACTCTCTCCAGGGTTACAAGGGGAGACCAACATAACAGCCCCAACTCCAGATGAACTCTGCCTGGGGTTGGAGGAGAAAGGTTTCCACACCAAGGAAATGCCCCTATTGTTCAGTTTGCTCCATGTTCCGAGGCTTCTGGCAAACATTAAGGATTTGATCAATTATTATGATTTCTCCTGCAGTCATTTCTGTAAGTCCAAATACACTCAAATCACTTCAGTCATAAACAGAAGAAATGTTGAGTTTGCTGCTTCCAGTAGCTTTTTAATGACACCCCCTATTTATTTCCCTCATTAAAACCGCCTTATTTATCGCACTGGCACTCTTGCTGTGAACCCCAACAAGCTTGCCACCTGGCCGGCCCGCATCCTTACACTGCCTTTGGAGAATCTCACGGTACCCACTATGGACCCACTTACTCTTCCTAAATCTCTCCTAAGTCACTAGACTCACTATCTTGAACTCTTCTTATGTCTGCTTAAGTGTCATCTGTTGCTGTTCTCCTATCCCCCATGCTTTTTCCCCCTCGTGAGACTGTCCAGTCAACTATCCAAATCTATGAGTGTGTCTTCTTACTTGGTCAGCTCTTTTTTCTCATCCTCGATGGTTTGGATGGCTTTCTTCCCCATGCTGCGCAGTGATGGTCGAAGGCAGTATAGCTTGTAGTCACACAGGCAACATGGGTAGTAGAGGTCACACAGGCCACAGGAGTGTGAGCGCTTAGAGTAGCAGAGACAGTAGGGGTAGGGGTGCATGTCACAGGAGCAGTATGGGTGCATGTACAGGTCACACAGGCAGCGGGAGCTGAGTTCGTCGATGCATCGCAATTGTCTTAATTCTCGGTCCACCTTCTTTATGTCCCTTCTAACACTGTCCAAAAGACAACTCAGTGCAGCCATTATGGTCACACCTAATTGTTCTGTGAGTACCTTTGGGAAATGGCACTCAGAGGAAAAAATTGTTCTAAGCTCTTCTCAGAGGCCTCCTTTAAAATTAAATGAGCCACACATGGTTCACTTACTTTAAAGCTTGTTTCTGTGACCTCACCACCTTGCGTATGTCATAGTCTCCCTAGTAACCATGACAACTGCACAGTCATAGAGACCCTCCTCAGACTTACAGAGCTACTCTCAGACCATACTAACACACTTCTTTGGGACTAACCTTTAATGTCCTTGACTTATAGTGTTCTGAGGACTGTGGCTGGTTATCTCTAGGTGTGCAAAGGCAGAAAGCTTGCCTGAGTGGCTTTGGGTTCTGGTTCTTTCTCTAGGACTTTCAGCTCTAGCATTGAAGATTAGTCTTGTTCTAAAGATTTCATTTGGTACCAGACAGATATGAGCTAAGAACCAACCATGTCTGAAGATCTGGCGTTCTTCTTTTCTTCTTTCTGTTCTGTCGGTCTTTTTTCTGTTCTTTTTCTTTCGTTTTCTTTCTGTCTTTGCTTTTTCTGGCTGTGATTTTCTGCTTCTTTCCTCTTCTTTCTCTATTCTCACTCTCGTCTTTTCTTTCTGTGTCTTTTTTCTCTGTAGTGCTTTCTGTCTCTCTCTCTTCGCACTACATGCCTGACAGTACGGTTCCCTTCCTTTCCTGCCTGTATTCACTTCCTTCATGTCCTCCTTTCCTTTCTGCTCTTTCTTGCTGTTCTGTCTTTCTTTCGTTCTTTCTTTCATTTTCTTTACTATTGGTTTCTTATACCAGTCAGCCGCAGTCTTGACTTTGACAACACCTCAAAGGTACCAAGTTTCTGAGCTCTACCATGTCGTTGTCATTGTAATTTCCCCTGGGTTAGAGATCAAACAAGGGGCTTCCATATCTTAGACAAACTGCACATCCTTTTTGTCTGGTTTTCCAGGAAGCCTAGATTAGAGCTTTAAGTTCTGCTCAAGGTCATGTCCTGTCCAAGCAAGCGGACACTATGGTCTTGTGTCTAAGCATCCAGGTGCCTGGCTCCTGAGTGCTTCTCCAGTGTTTTCTGAGCCCTTCCCAGTGTCTCAGGCTCTAATTTGGATCAATCTCCTGGACTTGCCTTGTGGTGCTTCTTATACGCTTCTGTCCCTCAAACCATTTCCAGCTCTCAAGTTCCCTTTTCCTGAACTAAGACCTAGTTAGGGCACACGAGTGCAAGCAGTGATGTGATATGGAAAGGGAACTGGGGGCCAGGTTTGAGGGCATTGGTTCGTTTGAGTCTTTTGTGACTCAATGAAGGGGGATCATGATCTATCTTTGCCCCATTGTGATAGATACTGAAAAGCAGGTCAGACTTAGTGAAGGCGAGATGCAAGGAGACAGCTGTAGAGTCCCCTCATGCTGGAGGCAAGAGTTAAGGAAAGTCTGGGTGGGGATTGTGGCCACTGGGAGAAAGAGAAGGCCCGTGGCATATTCTCCCCTCACTCCACTCAGAATCACCTCGTCTGTCCTCTCCACACTGTAGGCAGACTGATTTTGCATACACATCTGTCATCCCTCCACACACTTCCTCTGCTTCTTGGGTTCAAAGTCCTTCGCCTAACTTTCATTAAAGTCCTAATTCTTCTTAAAGAGTAACTAGAAGAGAGATCGCTTGTATCGAAAATGGGGATGGCCAGGAAGCAGGAGATAAGAACTTAAAAAAGACATAGAGGGAACATAAACGATGCATGTGGGGCTGGAATGGTACTAGAATAGTAAAAAACAGAATTCTATACCCAGGCAACGCCCCCTTCACACCGTCTGGAAGGCTTTCCCTCAACTCTTTTCTTTTCTATCCCTCATATTGGCTCTGAAACACCAGCTGATTCGCTGTTGGACAATGGATTCTGGTCCAGGTCCTAGATCGTAGTTCGATGTCTACTGAGTGCATTCTTTTATATCAACTTCCATACCGCTTGTCCTTTGGGTGAGACTTCTCTGCCTGGGCCCATCGAACAGTTCAAATTTCTTAGTGATGTGTTCTTGGTTATCGGTCCTTTTTTATCTCCCCTCCCTGCCTCCCTCCCTCTCCTCCCTCCCCTCCCTCTCCATCTGCCTCACTCCCCTCCCTGTTTTCCTTTCATTCTTTCCTTCATTCTGCTTGACAAGGATTTGTTATTATGTAGCCTAGGTTGCCCCCCAACTACTATACAGTTGAAAATGATCTTGAACTCCTGACCCCCCTGCGTGCTGGGATCACATGGTGTGTACATACCACATCTGACTTATGAGTGTGCTGGAATTGAACTCAGGACTCTGGTGTGTGCTAGGCAACTACTCCATCAATTAAGCTATACCCAAAACTCCACCTTTCTACCATTACATACCAATGATTTTTCATTTATTTTCCAATCATAACTAAAGGACACATGGTGAATATATTTGTTCACTAGGACCTACCAAACACAATGCCTGGCACATAGTGGGTGCTTAGAATTCATACACTGCATGTGAGAGATGGCCTCGCGGGTAAGAGCACCAACTGCTCTTGTGCAGAGGACCTGTGTTCACTCCCCAGCAACCCACATGGCAGCTGAGACCCACCTTTAACTCCAGTTCCAAACACCCTCTTCTGACCCCACGGCACTGCACGATACAGGTGCACAAACCTACTGCCACAGTATATCATACACATAAAAAACTAAAATAAAATAAAATAAAAAAACTTAATTCAATTGACAGCCGCGCAAATGTATTAAACAGAATTTAGTGAACAGAATGAGGATGAATCCCTGGCTCTGTAGCATGGCAGCCTCATGGTGTCACTGAGACAAGAAACACAGTAACAGGAATAAGTTGCAGAGAGTGTGGTAAATAGGAGAAACAAGTGACAACTTTAAAATAGAAATGTGGAGGGGCCAGGAGATAAGTGATCCTGGAACTCAGGGACAAGGCAGAGAGCAGAGCAGAAAGAGAAACTATAAACGAGGATATCACCATGCCTATTAAACAGGGGCTAGACTGGTAGGATTCACGACATCTCTGCAGAGGACCCAGGTTTCAATACCCAGCACCCACATGGCTAAGAACCATCTTTAGATAACTCCAGTTCCAGGAAGAGGTCGCTTCTCTCTTCGGCCTCCAACTGGGTTGCACAACACAGGTGCATATGCATGCAGGCATAACACTAATACACTCATAAGTTACAATAATAAAATATATTTTTTAATTCCAGTTGAACAGCTCAAATACTGCGACAAGGTGGAAATAAACTACCAAGGAAAAAATAGCAAAGGTGGGGGGTGTCAGGATGCTTATGAAGGACTCTGAGTCATCCCAGAGGCCCCCAAGTTCAAGCCATTGTGCTGTGGGACCATTGGATGAGTATTTCCCAGCCTTGACCTAGGAAGCACCTTTCTGTGCAGACAAAGCTTTTAGCACAGACAGCAAGCATCCCAAGAGGGATGCATGAGAGGCTGTCTCTGGGTCACGTGGAATGAATCAAATAGCAGAGGTGAACAATGCTTTTCTATGAACACAAGCTAATGCCCTTCATAAGTGGCTCTATGCAATTCTGTTAGTAGAAACATGTCTACTCTGTAAGAGTTAACTCCAGCACATGTCTAGATTTCTCTAGTTCCATGTGATAGACTTCTGAACCCTTACATCCCACTGAATTCCAACCCTCAGCAAATGTCAGCAAAGGTTAAAACAGGCAAGCTCTCTGTTTTAACTTATTAAATAAACATGTTCCCGAGCTTGAGTACACACCTGAATCTGCACAGTATACTATTAAGACAGTTATGGCTATATTTCAACTAGGATTTTCCCCTTGGATCGCCTTCCTAGTGATTTCACTCTTCCATCATGAAAAATCCTATTCTCAAAATCTGAATCAAATAACTAAATAAAATTAGGGCCTCCTTTAAGGCTCCAATGGACCCTGGGCTGGCGTTGTGGGCAATATGCTTCAATCCTAGCACTTGGGAGCAGAGCAGGTGATCTCTGTGAGTTCAAGTCCAGCCTGGCCTACAGAGTGAGTTCCCGGTAGCTGGGGCTCCAGGGAGTACCCTGCTCAAAAGACCAAAAACAGAAAAAACTCCCAATTTACGTGTTCTGCTTGTGTATGTGAAGGGGTGGATGTGGAGGGTCACACGCTCGATGCCAGCTGGCTACACCTTTCCGGGCATTATGGTGCAACGTTTAATCCCAGCACTTCTGGCGGCGAGCAGGTAGCTCTCTGTAAAGTTGGGGGGGGGACTAGCGCTAACATAGGTGTTTTCTTTCAAAAAAAACACCCTGTCACAAAGCAAAGTTAAACAAAACAAAAAAAATAGATTTGATGGAAATTATGGTCCATTCATGTCAGAAGGACATAGTTGAAAGTCATTAGAATCTGGTAAAATCCCTTAAAGATGATTTACAGACACAGCCACTTGAAGCATAAACACAGCCACTTCCGTGGGCTCTGATACAGAGGTGGCTGCTCCTTACACAAGGCTTTGTCCATGGAAACTGCAGACGTGTTGGCTGGTGTCTAGATAGAACCTTCTTTGGAAGGAAGGGCAGGCAGTGGTAATTTCCAAGTTGGGCAGTGTGTGCTCCCCGTTGTTAGCAGAATTACGTGCCTTTTGGAGTGCCCGCTGCCTCTACCACCACGTACAACAGGACTGGATAGAGTCCATGCAGTGTTACAAAGGTGTTCTAGTGGTGCTGGGATCAAGCCACAGTGCAGAAACATTAAATGCAAAATCATTTTCACGGCGTGGCCTTAAAATCTGTTGATAGAAAGTCTAGGTGAGGGGCTGCGAGATTGGTTCTCCCTAGCGGTTGGGTTTTTTTTAAGTGCGATACTCTGCAGATGGACACGGGTTCAATCCAGCACCACCACATGGCAGCTGAGAAACTGTCTTTAACACCCCACGGTCAAGGGGGAACTCCGATTGCGTCTTCTGATACCTCTGAAGGGCATTGCACCGAACGGGTACACAGACCTTTACATACCGACCGTACAACGCCAGACACTATACAAAAAAATCTTTTTAAAACAAATTAAAAAAAAACTCTAGGTAAGAACTACCGTTACAAATTTATTGTGGTTGTCTCTGATAAGATATAGATGACTTTTAAATTTCGCCTTCCTAGGGCCAGGAGTATAATGTAGTGGTGAACTATGAGTGACGCTCTGGGTTCATCCCATCATCCCCCACACCAAAACAAACAAACAAGCAAGCAAATCAAACAAAATATACCTATTCAGGACTTTTTTATCGTCCATTTTTATCCATTTTGAGGATTTTATCAGTTTTTTAATGAAAAAACAATAAAAGCTGTCAGGTGTAACGGCTTATGTAATCCCAGGTTTAGAAACAGGAGAGTCCTTCGTAAGCTGGCTAGCTGCACTAGCTGAATGTGTGAGTTCCAGATTCGGCAAGAGACCCTGGCTCAGTGAAGTGGAGACACTCAGAGTCAATTCTACCCTCCACGACTATTTACACACATGCACACACATGATACACACACATATACACGTGCACGCACACTCATACCCTGCATTTACATGAACATACACACACAACACCACGGTCAGGAGTTTTAAGGCTCACCCTTTGAGCGGCATTGGGGAAGATTTGTTTGTTTCAATAATTAAGACAGGTCTTATATATAGCCCCCGATTGCCTGGAACTCACATATGTGACCAAAACTCGACCTCGGTCTTAAGCGATCCGCTTAACTTTTTTCTGCTTTTGCTCTAAGTTGGCTGGGCTTGACGTCACGGTACACTCACCCTCCAAGCTTGGGAAGTCTTGATGTAAAACACACGTCTTTGGCTCTGCCGATCATCCATAAACCCTTTTTATGTTAAATTAACTCTTTTGTATTTTTAATTTTATTTATTTTGATGTGTATGAATGTTTTTCCTGTATGCATTGCAAGTGTGCACCCGTGTAGTGCAATGCCACAGAGGTCAGAAGCGGTCATCGATTTCCCTGGGAATACCGGGAGTTCTTCTTGAATTGGAGGTTCAGACTGTTCTCGGCCGCTCCCTTGGGTGCTGGGAATCGAACCTGGGTCCTCTGTAAGAGCTGGCGGCGCTCTTATAACTCTTAGCATTCTCTCCAGCCCCTAAATAACTCTCTTTTCCACTCATCGCTATACGATTAGGCATGCCAGTAAGTCCAGCTGAAGGACATGCACTCAGGCAAAGAGGCAAACCCTGCTGTCAGTAAGCCTGATGTCTCGAAGGGGGGGGATGGGCAAAGAGGCTCACACGTGCCTTCATCTTCCAACTGCTCCTCAGACTCTCTGTGGGCCTGGGAGCTCCTCCATATCTTTCAATAAACCTTTTATTTCCTCTTTTTTATTTTTTTATTATTTTATTTTATTATTGTGTATGAATGTACTTGTCGGCATGCAAGGTCTGTGCACCAGTGCGTGCAATTGCCGCGCGAGGTCCGAAGAGGGTGTGGATTCCCCCCCCCCCCCCTTTGGCCACTGGAGTTCTCCTGATTTGGAGTTTCGACGTTCTCAGCTGCCATGTGCGTGTTGGGGATTGAACACGATTGGTCATCTGTAAGAGCGGTCGGCGCTTTAACCACTAGGCCATTCTTCTCCAGCCCCTATTTCCTTCTTTTTTTTTTTCTTTTTCTGTTCTGTGTATGGTAGCCCTGGCTGGCTCAGAACTCACTATATAGTAGCCCAAGTTGGCCTTGAACACAAAGACAATTCTCTTGCTTCAACTGAAACCCCAAGCACTAAAAATATTGCACACGAATATGCCAGAAGAATGGCTACAAAAACCACCTTGTTTCGTATACCTAAAGATGCACACTGAGGCACCGGGGCCATGGTCGTGGTAATCTGCGAGAGATTCAGCACTTCAGAGGCAGCTGAAGAAGGACCCTGAGTCTGAGGCCAGATTGGGCCACATAGATCCAAGCCTGGATCTGTAGCAGAGGCCTGTTAACCCTAGATACTTTCAGAGGCTCTAAAGTCAGAACAGCAGGGTCAAAGTGACTGGCGGACTTGTGTAAACCTGGTTCTCAGAATAAAAAAGCAAAAGATTCCTGGGATGTGTTTACATCGATGAGCACCTCCTGACCTAGCAGAGAGGGGCTCTAGGTCACGTCCCTGGTACTAGAAAATTTAAAAGAAAAAGAATTACTCTCCAAATCAAAACCCAAATAAGATGACAGACCTTCTTTTTTTCTTTTAATTTTTTAATTTTTTTTTTTATGTCTGTATTGTGTATGAAAGTACTGTCTGCATGCCAAGTCTGTGCACCCGGTCGTGCAATTTCCGCGGAGGTCAGAAGAGGGTCTCGATTCCCCTGGAATGGAGTTCTCCGGACACTGGAGTTTCAACGGCTATCGGCCGCATGTGGGTGCTGGGGATCGAAACCTCCCGGGGTTCTCTGTACGAGCGGTTGGCGCTCTTAAACCGCTAGGCCATCTCTCCAGCCCCTTTCTTAAGAAGGGTCTACTCC
Source organism: Rhizomys pruinosus (assembly GCA_009823505.1). NCBI lineage: Eukaryota > Metazoa > Chordata > Mammalia > Rodentia > Spalacidae > Rhizomys > Rhizomys pruinosus. The sequence goes on from VZQC01006815.1 coordinate 714,315, forward strand.
TGCGTCTTTAATACGGGGTAGTCAGTGTTTGCTCCAGGGTCATGACCTCCTGTGAGCCCAGCTGCTTCCCCTTAGCCCAGATCTTGATGCATGAAGGTTAGCTAACACACTCGAGGCCCGTGGGTGGGGGACAAGCCTGGTGACTCATACATGGGAAAATGATAGGAAGTGCCAGGAAGACCATCCAAGATCAACAGCCTGGAGCGAGAGCTGCTTCCCTGTGGCCAGACCTCAGAACTTCAGCTATGGAAAAGCTCTCAGCCAAACCAGTCTCCCACTCAGCAAAAACTCTCTTCTGAGCTCCCTAAGCAGGTGAACATGGAAGTCTGGCTCATACAGTGAGAGGTCCGTAGGTGTTGTATGTGTGTGTAGGCTCTACACTGAGAGGGCCGTAGGTTGTCTTTACTTACTGTTTTTGATATGGCAGTGCTCTATGGAATACTACAATCACATAATATTTTGTTCCTTTCATCTTTCTAGACCATGAGGACCCCCAAAACACTCACTAATTAATGTTTGCTTGTGTTTGTGTGTGCAACCCACTACCTGCCTACAGTACCTGTGTGTGTGTGTCATAGGACAACTTGTGGAGTTGGTCAGATCGCTCCTCCCTCCTTGTGGTACCCAGGATTCTTAAACTTCAGGTCTGTTAGGCTTCGTGCCAACCCTTGCCCACTGAGGCATCTGGCATACTCCCATGGGGTCTTCAACAAATATCTTCCTGTTAAATAAGGTGTGGGGGGAGAGGAAGACAAGGTCCTATTCCATCGCTGCTGAACAGCCAACTCACGGGCTCAAGTCCACAGTCCAGAAAAGTTGGTCCTCTTGTCGGGCTAGGGTGCTGTCGGCGCAGGAGAACAGCAAGAATTTCCTTCCTTTTTCTTTGGCAAATCTGATCACTCACACATTGAGGAATCATGGGAGTTTTTAACATCAAACAAACATGAGGTATTCTCGTTAAGATTGAGACCAGGGGCTGAGGAATGGCTCAGCAGTTAAAAAAAAAAAACTGGCTGCTCTTGCAAAGGACCTAGGTTGAATTCCCAGCACCCATATGCGGCTAACAAAACATCGTAAATACTGCTCTGGGAGAGATCCAATGCCTCTTCTGACCAAACGCAGATACTGCCTGACAACAGTGCACTTACATTCTTGCAGGTGATACACTCATCTCAATAAAATAAAAAAAAATATAAAAATAGAGTTGAGAAGCAACACTACCATGGGGGTACCACTGTAATCCCAGCATAAAAGAGAAAGGAGGGAGGATCGGGTGCTCTAGGGCTCATGGCACAATAGTAGTCTTATCCTAGCATTGGGAAACAGAAGCGGTAGATCTCTTGATTTTAAAGTCCAGCCTGGTCTACATAGAGAGTTCCAGGACAGTCTGGGTCCTACAGGGAGACCGCCTCAAAAAGACAAAAAAAAACAAATCTCCTGTTTTAATATTTTTCAGTTCTGGGGATTGAACCCAGGGGCTAGTGAGATGGGTAAACACATGCTCTAATACGCCCCAGCGGATGTGGTTGTAATTTCTATTGTGGTAAGTATCAGTCAATAAAATTCACATTATAAGAAAGCTCTTTGGCGTCCTTGGTCCTTGTGGATGTAATGTGGTACTGAAACCAAGAGCTGTCACAGTCCCTGGATGAGCCAGCAGACAGAATCGTCCTTCCTCCTTCCTCTTCCTCTCTGGGCAGGCCAGCCCTCAGCTCAAACATGGGACTGGGGTCCCTCCAGCCCCTCCTACTGATTCCATTTTTCGGCTCCGCAGGGAGTGGAGGAGGGTCATAAACTGGGAGCATCTCAGTTTTGGGGAGGTTTCCCTGGAAAGCTGAGTCAGACAGAACATTAAGTAAACAGAGTTTCAGGCTCTAAGGTTGGGTTAAATACAATCCCAACTTGAAGTAGAAGATTCAGGTTGAAAAGCCACTTCCTGTGCACTTAATTCTGGACAGGAAGGCTAATGCTCTCCCTTGTGGGAATGTTTGGTCTGAATCTGGTGGAATTGACAGTTCATCATCCCCCCACAAAATGAGTGATCTGGGCCACGTGAAAGAAAAGGATTCCTCTCTCTCTCTCTCTCTCTCTTCTCTCTCTCTCTCTTGCTTCTCTCTTCTCTCTCTTCTCTCTCTCGTCTTCTCCTCTCTCTTCTTTCTCACCCTCTCTCTTCTTTTCCTGTGTTTCTCTCTGTCTCTGTTCTTCTTACACACACACACCACACACACACACACACGAGCATGAATCTCACTATGTCGCCTGGCTAGCCTAGAACCACTACCTAGACCAGGCAGCCTGACAACTCATCGGAGATCCACCTGCTCTGCCTTCTAGTGCTGGAATTAAGGTGTGTGCATATGCATACCAAACTCACTGGTCTTTTATTTGTTTTCCTTTCTAAGTGGGATCATAACCTTGGCCTTATACTGCCTGTGGTGCTCTTACCACTGACTATAGATAGCCATTTCTCCAATCGCTTGCATCTGTCTTTTTTTTGTTTTTTTTGGTCCTTTGTGAGCAGGGTCTCCCTTGTAGTCCAGCTGTGCCTGGAACTCACTCTGCTAGACAAGGCTGGCCTTGAACCTCACAACGAGTCTGCTTGCCTCTGACCTCCCAAGGCTAGGATTGAAAGGCGTGCGCCCACCAGCTTAAGAGCAAAGCCAAGAGAAATTTTCTTCTCAAGGATCATTAGTGTTCTCAGAACAGAGACTGGAGGAGTGCAGGGGTAGCCTCAGCTCTGCCACCTCCTGTGAGCTCATCTATAAAATGGGTGTAATAGTAGTCCTCATCTATAAAATGGTTGTAATAGTAGGCACTCATCTGTAAAATGGGTGTAAAGTAGAAATCCCCAATTCTTTGGGCTGCAGTAAGGGTTAGCCTGGTACAGACTTAAGTATTCATTAAGTATGGGATGTTATTTGTGCAAGCAACTACAAAGAGGCAGATGAGGTTCTGATGTGTTGGGAATATGAACCCCTCTCAGGCAATTGGCTCACCATCTAGGGCAGAAGCAAGCTGTGGAACACAAAGACCTGCATTTATGCTTAAATGAGTCTAGTTTAAATTCAGGAATATTTTCGGGCCTCTTGTCCTTACCATGAACAATCCAGGTAAATGATGACAATTTTTTTTCTTGGAGGAAATATGAGGATTGCGAGGGAGAAATGGGAGGAGGGGGCAAATAAAGATGGGGTTGTCATTAGAAGCTGCACTGATCACAAAGAACCCAGAGCTCAGAATAAGGCTCCTGCCACCTTTAGAGCCATAAGGGACAGCCCTGGTGTACAACCCAAGTATGTGTTCATGCTTAGAAAATCAGAGCAGTTAGTCATCTAAATCCATCCAGCTCAAATCTTTTTCCTTTTAAAAAAAATATTTTTATTCAGTTTTTCGTTCATTAAATGTAATAGCTTAATCAAATTTAGCCCTCCCTCCATCCCCCCTCCCAATGCTTTTCAGCATTCTGTTCATATTGTTAAGTCCTTTCCGTCAAACATTTGACCCAGATATCCTCTCCATGCAAGATTCAATCCACTGGAGTCTAGTCAGCCATATCTATGAGTCATCGTCCTTAAAGACGACTACTCTCCCTCACCCACGCATATTCATTTGTCAATAGTTCCTGCGCCTAGGTTGGGGCCTGCGCCCTTTTCCTTGGTCTATGCTGGGTTTTCGTCTGACCGACTCAGCATGGGTCTTGTGCATGCTTGTCGCCATGTTGCAGGTTCACATGATCAGGCTCCGAGGGCCTGGAAGCCTCTGCTTTTCCTATGTCAGGCACCACGCCCTGGCTTTTCCTGTTTTTCAAGTTTTTGCTTGATGATAGGCATCTCATGTACCGCAGATAAAACGGGATTTATAAAATATATTACTCGTTTTAAAATCTAATAGTGAAAATAAAGGAGAGTGAGACTTGCATACTTATAAATCCAATACTCTAGAGACTAAGAGAGCAAGAGTTCCAACCAGCCAGAAATATACAGAGAGACTGTCTCCAAAAGTGATGAAGAGAATTAGCCAGATGTGGTGGTGCACGCTTTAATCTAGCACTTGGGAGGCAAGAGGCCAGGTGGATCTTTGTGAGGTTTCAAGGCCAGCCTGGTCTACAATTGAGTTCAGGCCAGTGGGGCTACAGGGATGACCATGTCTCAAAAAGAACCAAAAAGAAAAAACAAAACAAAACCATATCAAATAGTAAAACCCATTGCATGTTAACACAATGAATTTATTATTATTATAAAATGTTTTGTGTGTCTTTTTTTTTTTTTTTTTTGTGTTGGTCTGAGACAGGGTCTCCCTGTAGCTCTAGCTGTCCTGGAACTCACTCTGTAGACCAGGCTGGCCTCGAATTCACAGAGATCCAAGTGCCTCTGCCTCCCAAGTGCTAGGATTAAAGGCGTGCACCACCATGCCTGGCATTTATTTATTTCTGTATGTGTATCAATGTACTGTCTGCATGCAAGTTTGTGCACCTGTGTTGTGCAATGCCGCGGAGGTCAGAAGAGGGTGTTGGATTCCCCTAGAACTGGAGTTCTCCTGGAATTGGAGTTTCAGACGGTTCTCGACCGCCATGTGGGTGCTGGGGATCGAACCCGGGTCCTCTGTAAGAGCGGTCGGCGCTCTTAACTGATAGGCCATCTCTCCAGCCCCTGTTGTTGTCTTTTTGAGACAGGGTCTCCCTGTGGCCCCAGCTGTCCTGGAACTCACTATGTAGACCAGGCCAGCCTTGAACTCATAGAGACCCACCTGCCTCTGCCTCCCAAGTGCTGGGATTGAAGGTGTGCATCACCATGCCTAGCTTATTTTATTTCTAAATCTTCTTATTTTTACAGTGTTGGGGTTTGAACCTAGGTTCTCACATATGTCAGGCAAGCACATTACCACTGCAGCTCTAGACCCAGCTATGAATGATATTGTGTGTATGTGTGTGTTCGTGTGTGTGCATGTGCATGACAGTATGGTGGCCAGAGGTCAAGTCAGGTGTTATTCTTAGAATACCTGTCTATCTTGTTTTTTAAATATTTTATTTATTATTTTTATTTTACAGGTATGAGTGTATTGCCTGCATGTGCACCTGTGTTGTGCAATGCCCACAGAGATCAGAAGACAGCGTCAGATCCCCTGAAACTGGACTTACGGGTGGTTGTTAGCTGTCATGTGAGTGCTGGGAACTGAACCTGGGTCCTCTGCAAGAGCAGCCAGTGCTCTTAACTGCTGGACCTGGGGCTCACTGATTTGGATAGGCTGGCTGGCCAATTGAATTTCAGGGAACCTCTTGTTTCCACCCCAACCCCCAGCATTGGGGTTAAAGATAAACACAATCTCACCTGGTTTTTACATGGGTGTTGGGCATCCAAACTCAGCTCTTCATGCTTCTGTAGCAAGCCCCTTAATGACTAAGCCATCTCCCCACCCCCACCCCAGAAGATATTTTTGTATGGGAACTAAAATTTAAAAGCAATTAGAATAGGGGCATTGTTTTACTATTTTACAAATCTCCTAATGTCTGCCTTCATTCAGAGCATCTGGAAGATCTCCCCTTCCTTGAACCCACTGCGATGCATTGTTTAGTTTAAACAGAAAAGAAATCCAGCCATGCACAGATGCGAACTTTACAAAGGGAGACATCTCAGTCATCTGGAAGATTCCTGGTGATCGTGGGTGTCTTATGTCGAGAATGGTTCCTCGAATTCTTAGTTCTGGAGCCTACACTGCCCCCCAAAGCCACAGCAACTACACCACTCCAGGACTGTGTGAGTTGGTCTTACATTGAAGACATTGGTTACAGAGCTTTTCAGAAATCTGCCTCCCCACTGATCCCTTTCCCTAAGAACTGAACCCTGAAAGAGCTGCTAGCATCCCTTCTAAGACATGGTCTGACCTTACCATGGGCATAGTTTTCTCACCAAGACCCTAACCACAGCTGGTTGTGCTGGGTTCTCTCCCCTAGGAATTGGTATAGGTGTGGGGAGCATCAAGGAAAGAATGTGGCCCAGCCACTGAGGTTGCTATGGGAGCCAAGCTCTTCAGCTGGGAACCTCTGGCTCTTCCTGCTTTAAGATCCTCATTCAAAGCCCCTGATGAGGGCACTTTTGATTAAACAGTCTACTGACTATTCATCTGTTCAATTGGTTTAGTAACCAAAGTCAATATCAAGTGTGAATCTGAAAAAGGAATAGAAGCTTAAAGTTGAAATTAGGATTTAAATGAAGTTCAGTGCACAGAGTACTTGCCTGGCATGCATGAAGTCTTAGGTTCAGTCCTAGCACTGCTAAAAGCAAGTATAGAGCAAGGCATGGAGGGGTACACTTTTAATCTCAGCACTTGGTGTGTGTAGGTCCACCGAGATTTGTGGAGCCCACTTAATCCCAGGACGATCCATGTGGAAGACATGCGCAGGAAAGCACACCACGTGGATGCATGTTAAGGTCCAAATGCAGAGAGAGATTTTATTGCAAAATATCTGGTTATATAGTGAGCATGACTCAAATCTCAAGGCTGAATCCTAAATCTTTTCGTCACTATATCCCACCCCATGGGTGTGGCCAGGGAGGTCCTATCGGTTTAGAATGCTACCCATCTTAACTAAATTTTCCCACATCTCACCATTTTAATTTTATTTTTTTAATTTTTCTGAGAGGCAGGGGAGCCCATGGGTGAGGCTAACAACCCAAAGGAGCCTGAGTTTTGAATAGCCAGCTGCTCAAACCTGTTTTGAGTGCTAGGCAGTGGGGGGCAGGTCAGACCTGAAATTTTTATTTTCACACTAAGGACAATTAATATCCAAAAACCCAACCATGAAGTGAACCAGTTGTCAAACATAAATAATGAATGTAAGTAACATTCATGTAAAACCAATTAGCAAGTATCTATGTCCAAATTTTGAACAACCCAAGGTTTCCATAGTCCAATTGGAGAAGCTTGTATGCACAAGCATGCTGATCAAATAAGAGTCCAGTCTATATTGCTGTAGTCTCACAATTCACCTCAATCTCTCCACAGCCCTTACATTCTACCACGCCTCCTCTTCCACAAGTTGTTCCCTAGGCTTTGGGAAAGGGGCACAAGTGGGTGAGAAGCAGAACAGTCTATTTTCTCTGGAGATGTCATTTTGGACTCTAGTCTGTTCAGGTAGTTTCCCTTCATGGGTTGACAGCTTATCCAGAGGTACCTTTTTAATCCTACTAACAAAGCACAAGCAATTAGATGTACAGGCATTAAAACAGTACTAATTAACATGGCAAGGTAAGCTGTGAGCATAGACACAGATGTTTGGATGGTATGCTAATCCACAAACTGTGGTTTTTCTATAAAGGGTGACAAGTTCTTACTGTGGCTTATATCATCTCCTAACCACTAGAGGACATAAGCTTGTGGCATCCACTGTGAATTATTCCTCCAAGGAGAGAGCTAATTGCCAATTAGATTTAGGATATATATAGACACATGGCTGCCACTGTTGTACAGTATCTCTAGGCAGTTGAGGTGTAGCTAATACTGACGGAGAGGTCTTGCTTGTCTCAAGGAGACCAATATTTTGCTTCATTGCTTTAGTGGCCTTTGGTAATGCTCTCTGGCATTTCAGAGGCCAACTGTACATTAGCAAGTGATGTCTCATAACATTTTTCCATGCTTACACCAGGTATTCGACAACAGGGACTTATGCCTTTCTCCTTGCAGATATCCCACTTATAGGCAAAGGCCTTTATTTTGGGGGCTTGGATCCCCTAGCCAACTTCTCCTTGGCAGAATAATCCATTGCTGATATCAGAGCTCTCCCGTATTAATATATTTTGCTTATTTGCACAGCTTATAAAGACGTTACTATTATATTTGGCTCTGAACAGAGAATTATCCTTTCACAGTTCCTATGTCTATCAGTCAATTAAAGTAGTTATACCTGTTTTATAAAAAATTACCAAATAACAGTTGGCTCTAATTTACAGTTAGGGAATGACATTACCATCATATTTTTCTTTTTCCTATAAAAGGGAGCGGTAGGAAGGTTTCTCAGTATCTGGAAGGTAAACTTCATTAGGGCCCATTATAAACAGTTAACCCCAATAGAATTCAGAGAAATGCTCAGTGTCTGTGACTCAGGAAGTCTGAAGTTCCTCTTTCTTTAATGTTCAGATGGGTCAGCCTCTCTGCTGGCATTTCCCAGTCCATCCTGCACAGCCAAAAGTCATACATTTTCAGGAATTTAGGTTGGTGTTTTACCTGTGGGAACATACAAATCTCCTCCCATTGTTAGTTTCAAGATCTCAAAATTGAAAATTTATCAAAAGATTTGGAATACAGAGTTTTCCATTTGTATCCCAGAAGGAGTACTACACCACCTCCCACCTCCCTCTTTTTGTTTTTTAAATTTTTATATTTTGACCTATAGATGCCTAAGTTGTCTTACACATACCCATAAACAGGAGCCAAGGTGTAAGTTTTCATCAAATTCACCCAAATTGTTTATCATTGACTGTATGCTATTTATTTGGGAATTAGATTTAAACTTAATTTCTTTAAATTATCCTACAAGTAAAGGAAAAATGTTACAAGGTGATACTGTATAACACAGAAAAATATAGAGACCAGTTGTGTACCTTAACCTCAAAGTTATTATTGGAAATTCAATACAAATTATAAATAAAACAATTAACATTTTATATTCCCAATTAGCTCAAATGTATTATCATTTTCACCAAAACCATCAAACAGGGGCTGGAGAGATGGCCTAGCGGTTAAGAGTGCCGACCACTCTTACAGAGGACCCGGGTTCGATCCCCAGCACCCACATGGCGGCCGAGAACCGTCTGAAACTCCAGTTCCAGTAGAACTCCAGTTCCAGGGGAATCTGACACCCTCTTCTGACCTCCGCAGCATTGCACGACACGGGTGCACAAACTTGCATGCAGACAGTACATTCATACACATACAGAAATAAATAAAATTAATAAAAAAAAAATTTAATAAAAAAAAAAAACATCAACCAAATTTAACTAATCTAAACATTTTATTAAGTCTTAAAATATCCCATAATATGTGGACAAAGCTTGGACAAAGTTGAGTACCTGCCAAATAAATTTTAACCAAATATACACTTTGTTCTTTAAAACTATATGACTAGACTATGACTTCAGAGAAATCAAGTCCATTAACTTATATGGTTTATTTTGTATTTCTGTATAAATCTCTACTGAAATACCTCTGTATATAAATATATGTTATTTTTAAGTATACCATTTTAAACTGCAAACCTTACAAAGTGGATTTTAATGACTATCTTCCTCCAAGCTCTTGGCCTTCTCCAGGCCTGGCATGAAAACCTGCTTTAAATATTTTTCAATATCTAGCTCTTAATAAAATTTTCTTTTACAGTTCTTATGCCCATTAGTTAATTAAAGACTGGCTAGATATGCCCCGTGAGAAATTGCTCCATCATTACCATCTTGATTTTTTTTTTTTTATGGGAGTTTCTAGAAAGCTTCCTTTGTCATGAGCAGGTGCACCACAGTCCTGCTAAGGGAAGGGGGACACAGTGCCCACTTTGTGAACACTGTGGGGAACTGACCCCTGGCGTAGAGGTCAGTTGGTTACTCCTATAACCCGACCAGTGAGGTAACTTCCTACTCAGGTCCTTAGCTTGGGACAACAAGACACGCATCCCACTCTTGGCCGTAACTTTCCACCTGCCCAGAGCCAGGACAGGAATTTCACACTAGCTACCCAGGTTGGTGGTCTGCAAAGGGAGCCTTTTTCCAACCAACTGGCCACCCAAATGAAATGCAGGCCTGAACACCAGCTACCCACTGGCCATCTGAACAAAATGCAGGCTACTTAGCCTGTATGCATGCAATAATTAAAAAAAAATGGTGGCTGCGAATTCTGCAATGATGTTTAATGGGAATTCACTTTCTTTTTTATTTTCTAAATTTTAAAATTTTTATATTTTTATTCCCAAAGACCCCCAAAATTATTAACAATTTAATACAATGAAAACCTGTTTGCATCTTTGTTTTAGATGTTGAAAGGGCATAATTAGTAGGTGGCAGTGTAGATCTATTATTTTAAAATTTTTAATAGATAACCCATAACCTTTGTTGAAATTGAATTATGTGTTGGCTGTTTAATATAAATTTGCGTCTTGAGACGGAAGGGCCACGTTCCAACTCAGAGGCAATGTTTTTACTGGTGTTATAGCTGTTAACATTAAAACATGCTTAGAGCCAGGTGTGGTGGCACATGCCTTTAATCCTGGCACTCGGGAGGCAGAAGCAGGTGGATCTTTGTGAGTTCAAGGCCAGCCTGGTCAACAGAGTGAGTTCCAGGACAGCTGAGGCTACAGGGAGACTGTGATGGTTAATCCTGGGTGTCAACTTGACTGGACTAAGGAACAAATAAGAGAAAAAGGATCTTCTGATTGGACTGCCTTAACCCGGATGGCCCACCCCAAATGTGGGCGTTACCTTCTGATGGCAGACAGTATTAAAGGCCACGGCAGAGGGAGCTGGTCCCTTTTTTCCTGCGGCTTGCCTCTCTCTCACTGGTGAGTTTGTCTTGCTGCTGTGATCAACCCTACGGATCCCAGTGTGTACTGAGACTGGCAGATCTCCTGGAATCCACCGGGCCTTCAGCACCAGATTGGGACTACTGAGCCTATCCAGCCTTGCAGACTGAAGAGTTCCCTGGATTCTCAGCCTCTCCAGTGCGGCGCAGCTACTGTTGGACTACTTGAGCTCTGTCACGTGAGCAAATCAATAAATTGTATATAGCTATATATTCATCCCGTTACTTCTGTTTCTTTAGAAAACCCTGACTAATACAGAGACCCTGTCTTGAAAAGACCAAAAAAATAATAAAAATAAAAAAATAAAACATGCTTAGAACACAAGTACACACATCCATACACACATGTGCACCCACATACATACACACACACACACACATACATACATACATACATACATAAGAAAGATTTGTTAGGTTGACCTGCAAGAGAGGAAAGACATATTGTTTGATATTCAATGAGAAACATGAAATTTTTATAATTTGTCATAGGGTTATTTTACATAATCAGAACAAATGTCCTAGTAACACATAAAACAGCTGAGATCCATATGCCACCCCTTAGGCCCATTCCGAACCATTTGCCTTTAATGAACTATCCCTAAAGTCTACTCCTATTCTTTCCCTATCCTGTCCCTTCTGGTTAACTATCCCCTAGGCTGTCCCTATGCCAAGTCTAACTGTCCCTATCCTATTTACAGATCCAAAGATTGAGGAAGGTGCCCAAAAGTAGGTTAAAGTTGTTTGTAGCCTGGGACTGATTTATCTTTTCTTATTATTAAGGTCTTTGGAAGAATAATAATTATCCATAATCACAACAATTATAACCATTATTAATTATTATTAATTATCAATAATTATTATTAACCATTAGTCACAGCAATCATTAATAATTATTATGAATAATAGTCAACAACAATGAACAATTTATCATTAGATTGAATTTTATCAATTACTATTAATAATTATATTTAACAACAATAACTATAATTATTAATAACAATTGCTAATAATAACAACAATTTATCATTAAATTGAGTAATATGCATACTATAAACCCAATTAAAAATTATTAACACTAAGGGGTATAAAACAAACAATCTTTTTTTTTTTTTTTTGGTCTTTTGAGACAGGGTCTCCCTTTAGTCCCAGCTGTCCTGGAGCTCGCTCTGTAGACCAGGCTGGCCCTGAACTCACAGAGATCCTCCTGCCTCTGCCTCCCGAGTGCTGGGATTAAAGGCGTGCGCCACCATGCCCGGCTAACAATCTTTTTTAAATAATCGAAAAGTTAGTTGAATTCAGCAGTGTGAGAAGAGCAGGACATGGTGGCGCGCGCCTATAATCCTACTGCTTAGGAAGTAGAGACCAGCGGATCAGTACTTCAAAGAAATGTGGCTAGTTGTTTAATTGCATAATAAACAAACAGCAGAGGAATGTGGAAAGGAGACGGTGTGGAAATATCAGTGGAACTCTTTATCACAGACAAGGATTTGTGCAGAAGAGTGGCTGGTAAGACCTATTATAGGATCAGGATAATCGTGTTTCTACTTACTCCAAGGCTTTCATGTTCTTTTTAAATGAAATTAATCAACATATAATTATTACAACATTTGTGGGATAGAGTGTGATTATTTCAATCTTTTTTTTTCTTATGCTTGTTTTAAAATGCACAGTATGTCAGGCCCGTGACCATCTGCAAGTAGCTTTAAGGCTTGCTGTACNTATAACAGTTAACCCCAATAGAATTCAGAGAAATTCTCAGTGTCTGTGACTCAGGAAGTCTGAAGTTCCTCTTTCTTTAATGTTCATATGGGTCAGCCTCTCTGCTGGCATTTCCCAGTCCATCCTGCACAGCCAAAAAGTCATACTTCTTCAGGATTTAGGTTGGTGTGTTTACCTGTGGGAACATACAAATCTCCTCCATTGTTAGTTTCAAGATCTCAAAAATTGAAAATTATCAAAAGATTTGGAAACAGAGTTTCCATTTGTATCCCAGAAAGGAGTACTACAACACCTCACTCCTCTTTTTTGGTTTTTTAAATTTATTTTGACCTATAGATGCCTAATTGTCTTACACATACCCATAAACGGGAACCAAGGCTTAAGTTTTCATTAAATTCACCCAAATTGTTTATCATTGACTGTATGCTATTTATTTGGGAATTAGATGTAAACCTTAATTTCTTTAAATTATCCACAAGTAAAGGAAAAATGTAACAAGGTGATACTGTATAACACAGAAAATATAGAGACGTTTGTGTACCTTAACCCTGAAGTTATTGATGGAAATTCAATACAAATTATAAATAAAACAATTAACATTTTTTATTCCCAATTAGCTCAAATGTATTATCATTTTCACCAAAACCATCAAACAGGGGGCTGGAGAGATCCTAGCGGTTAAGAGTTGGCCGACCACTTTACGAGACGTTCGATCCCGCCCCACATGGCAGGGCGGAGAACCGTCTGACTCCAGAGTCCAGTAGAACTCAGTTCCAGGGAATCTGACACCCTTCTGACCTCCGCAGCATTGCACGACACGGGTGCACCAAACTTGCATGCAACAGTACATTCATACACATACAGAAATAAATAAAATTAATAAAAAAAAATTATAAAAAAAAAAAACATCAACCAAATTTAACTAATCTAAACATTTACTAAGTCTTAAAATATCCCATAATATGTGGACAAAACTTAGGCAGAGTTGAATACCTTCCAAATAAATTTTAACCAAATTTACACTTTGTTCTTTAAACTATATGACTAGACTATGTCTTCAGAGAAATCAAGTCATTAACTTATATGTTTATTTTGTATTTCTGATAAATCTCTACGAATACCTCTCTATATAAATTATATGTTATTTTTAAGTATACCATTTAAACCTCAAACCTTAACAAAGTGGGTTTTAATGACTATCTTCCTCCCAGCTCTTGGAGATCCCTTCTCCAGGCCTGGCATGAGAAAACCGCCTTAAATTTTTAATATCTAAGCTCTTAATAAAATTTTCTTTTAACAGTTCTTATGCCCATTAGTTAATTAAAGACTGGCTAGATATGCCCCGTGAGAAATTGCTCCATCAATTACCATTCTTGATTTTTTTTTTTTATGGGAGTTTCTAGAAAGCTTCCTTTGTCATGAGCAGGTGCACCACAGTCCTGCTAAGGGAAGGGGGGACACAGTGCCCACTTTGTGAACACTGTGGGGAACTGACCCCTGGCGTAGAGGTCAGTTGGTTACTCCTATAACCCGACCAGTGAGGTAAATTCCTACTCAGGTCCTTAGCTTGACAACAAGACACGGCATCCCTCTTGGCCGTTTTAACTTTCACCCTGCCAGAGCCAGGACAGGAATTTCACACTAGCTACCCAGGTTGGTGGTCTGCAAAAGGGAGCCTTTTTCCAAACCAACTGGCCACCCAAATGAAATGCAGGCCTGAACACCAGCTACCCACTGGGCATCTGAACAAAATGCAGGCTACTTAAGCCTGTATGCATTTGCAATAATTAAAAAAAAAATGGTGGCTGCGAATTCCTCAAATGATGTTAATGGAATTCACTTTCTTTTATTTCTAATTTAAAATTTTTATATTTTTATTCCCAAATACCCAAAAAACTTATTAACACTTTAATACAATGAAAACCTGTTTGCATTTTGGTTTTTAGATGTTGAAAGGGCATAAACAGTAGGTGGCAGTGTAGATCTATTTTTAAAATTTTTGATAGATAACCATAACCTTTGTTTGAAATTGAATTATGTGTTGGCTGTTTAATTAAATTTGCGTCTTGAGACGGAAGGGCCACGTTCCAACTTAGAGGCAATGTTTTTACTGTATCATGGCTGTTAACATAATACACTTAGAGCCAGGTTTGGTGGCCACAGCCTTAATCCTGCACTCCTGAGGCAAACGCAGGTGGATCTTTGTGAGTTCAAAGGCCAGCCTGGTCAACAGAGTGAGTTCCAGGACAGCTGAGGCTAACAGGGAGACTCTGTGATGGTTGATCCTGAGTGTCAACTTGACTGGCTAAGGAACAAATAAGAGAAAAGGATTTCTGATTGGACTGCCTCAACCCGGATGGCCCACCCAAATTGTGGGCGTTACCTTCTGTGGCAGGCAGTATAAAAGGCCACTGCAGAGGGATCTGGTCCTTTTTTCCTGCGGCTTGCCTCTCTCTCACTGGTGAGTTTGTCTTGCTGCCGTGATCAACCCTACGGATCCCAGTGTGTACTTGAGACTGGCAAGACTCCTGGAATCCACCGGGGCCTTCAGCACCAGATTGGGACTACTGAGGCCTATCAGCCTTGCAGACTGATCAGTTCCCTGGATTCTCACCTCTCCAGTGCGGCGCAGCTACTGTTGGACACTTGAGCTCTGGTCACGTGAGCAAATCAATAAATGTATATAACTATATATTCATCCCGTTACTTCTGTTTCTTAGAAAACTGACTAATACAGAGGACCCTTCTTGAAAAGACCAAAAAAATAAAAAATAAAAAAATAAAACATGCTTAGAACACAACAAGTACACACATCCATTACACACATGTGCACCCACATACATACACACACACACACACATACTATACTTACATACATACATAAGAAGATTTGTTAGGTTGACCTGCAAGAGAGAAAACCCACATTATTGTTTGATGTTCAATAAGAAACATGAAATTTTTATAATTTTCATAGGGTTATTTTACATAATCAGAACAAATGTCCTAGTAACACATTTAAACAGCTGAGATCTATATGCCACCCCTTAGGCCCATTCCGAACCATTGCCTTTAATGAACTATTCCCATAAAGTCTACTCCTATTCTTTCCCTATCTGTCCCTTCTGGTTAACTATGCCTAGGCTGTCCCTCTGCTAATCCTAACTGCCTCTATGCTATTTACAAATCTAGATTGAGGAAGGTGCCCAAAAGTAGGTTAAAGTTGTTTGTAGCCTGGGACTGATTTATCTTTTCTTATTATAAGGTCTTTGGAAGAATAATAATTATCCATAATCACAACAATTATAACCATTATTAATTATTATTAATTATAATAATTTATTAACCATTAGTCACAACAACAATTAATAATTATTATGAAAATAGTCAACAACAATGAACAATTTATCATAGTTTTGAATTTATTAATTATTATCAATAATTGTATTTAACAACAATAACTATAATTATTAATAACAATTGCTAATAACAATTAACAATAATCAACAATTTATCATTAAATTGAGTAAATGCATATATAAACCCAATTAAAAAATTTTTTTTTTTTTTTTTTTTTTTAAAACAATCTTTTTTTTTTTTTTTTTTGGTCTTTCAAGACAGGGTCTCCCTATAGTCCCAGCTGTCCTGGAACTCACTCTGTTAGACACAGGCTGGCCTTGAACTCACAAAAGATCCGCCTTGCCATCTGCCTCCCAAGTGCTAGGATTAAAGGGCATGCACCACCACACCCAGCCAAAACAAACATTCTTTAGGAATTGAATCTATCTTTGTTCATAGTCAGCCTAATTAAATTTAAACCTGTAGGATTATAATGAATTAAAGCAGTAACTTGCATTCACTTATACATACACACAGCTTGAAGAATTGGGGCTTAAAGAAAGCACAATAACAGGGGCTGGAGAGGATGGCCTACCGGTTAAGAGCCCGATGCCTCTTACAGAGGACCCGGTTCGATCCCCACACCCACATGGCGCTGAGAACCGTCTGAAGCTCCAATTCCAGGAGAACTCCAGTTCCAGGGGAATTCCAGAGACCCTCTTCTGAAACTCCGCGGCATTGCCACAACAACGGGTGCACAGACTTTGCATGCAGACAGTACATTCATACACATACAGAAATAATAAAATTAATAAAAAAAAATTTAAAGGACCACAAAACAGTTTTATTCAAAAAATTTCTCATTAAATTGAAACCAAAATATCAATTTTCATGTTGTTTAAGAGACTTGACTTTTACCAATGGTCCTTAAAAAAAGACAAATTATCAGAGCAAGTTTGTTTTTTTAGAACTCCAAGGCCTGTAAACTCTCCTAGAAATCCATCTATTTTGTTTCCAAATGCTGAAATCAAAAGAATGTACGCTAAATAAAATTTAAAGGGCATGATTTAGATACCACGTGCTCAGTCCAGCAGCTGGTATGCATGGTGATGCAGGCAGGCTGATGGTGTGCAAGGCAGTTCAAACCACGTGCTGAGCAAGAATGTTGTGTGAAAAAATCTTTTGAGATGAAACCATTAAAAAAAGTCAAGTAAAATTAAAATCAACCAAATTAATTTAATTTCACATTATTTACTCAAAAGATATCTAGGGTACCCGGGGTTAAGTAAAAAATACACTTTAAGTTAAGCATGCTGAAATGTGGATTTGAATTACTTAAGTGATACAGCTAGATGAATCCCAATTTTGAATCTACAAATAGCTGGCAGGTTTAGGTAAGAAGAGTTAGATTTAGAAAAAAACCCACAAGATGACAAGAGAGCAATAAAAGGCAAATTTTAAGAAAAAGGTATCAAGTGGCCGAGGTTATCTGGAAAAATTTGCTCTTGGTAGGGTGGTTCTGTGAAAGGCCTTATTTTGCATCAGAAAGAAGTGGGTTTAGGACTAGGAGATCTACCTGGAGAAAATTTACATATGAACAAATTAAGGTTGGAGCCAAACTTGAAGAACAGGTTCCTCACAGTGGGAGATGAAGTCTTTCTTTGGGTGGGGTGGGGGGAGAGATTAAAACCGGAAACTTTTTCAGACCTGTAGAATTATGAAAAATGGTTTCAATGCCAAGTATGGCTACTGAGCCTTGATATTAAATTCAGCCTTGAAGTCACTGGCTTTTATAGCCTTCAGGAGTGACCATGCCAGGAGACATAATGCCTGGAAGGCGTTGGGTGCTCCCTCTGAGCCAAATCAGAGCCAGGTTGCTCTCCTCCAGGTGTACAAAGCCACATGTTCTCAGGTCACTGTCCCATCCACTGAAACGAGCAGGAGAGAAAGCTCCACCACTATAGATAGATATTAGGGGAGAGAGGAGAAAGAGAAGAAAAAGGCCAGATTTAGGGGTATGCATACCTAAGTTGTTAAGGTTTCCTCCTGCCCCATGTATGGGTGCCAATTGTGGGTAGGTCCACCTAGATTTGTGGGGCCCATTTAAACCCAGGACGATCCATGTGGAAGACATGTTCAGGAAAGCACACCATGTGGACGCATGTTAAGGTCCAAGATTTTATTGCAAAATGTCTGGTTATATAGCAAGTGGAAGACACACTCAGGAAAGCACACCACGTGGACGCATGTTAAGGTCCAAATGCAGAAAGATTTTATTGCAAAATGTCTGGTTATATAGTGAGCATGACTCAAATTTCAAGGCCAAATCCTAAACCTTTTTGTCATTATATCCCACCTCATGGGTGTGGCCAGGGAGGTCCCATTGGTTTAGAATGCTACCCATCTTAACTAAATTTTCCCACAACTTGGGAGGCAGAGGCAGGCAGATCTCTGTGAGATCACCTGGCCTACATAATTAAAGGACAGTTGGGGCTACAGGGAGATTTTGAAAAACAAACAAAAATGAAAACCAAGTATGGTAGCACACATCTGTAATCCCAGCACTCAGAAAGCAGAGACAGGAGGATTAGAAGTTCAAGGTCATCCTCAGCTATTATAGCAAGCTGGAGGCCAGTCTGGACTATATGAGACACAATCTCAATTTTTAAAAGATGGGAGGTAGTGGTGAGAGGAGCTGAGTATTTATGTCTAGGGATATAGCTTTGTTGGTAGGATGCTTGCCTAGCATATACAGAGCCCTGTTTAATCTTCAGCATAACAGGGAATGGTGGCACATGCCTGTAATACGGGAGTTCTGGAGGTAGAAGCGGGAGGATCAGCAGTTTGAAGTCATCCCCTGCTACACACTGAGTTCATGGTCAGCTTGGCCTATATGTGAACCTGTCTCAAAACAAAACAAAACAAAACACTCAAAGCCAACCAACCTAATAAATAAAAATGTAGACAAGGGTGGGGCTGTGGGGCTCTCTGGGTCCACTTGCTGGTCACAGTCCTCTTGGCATAAGGCTGTTTTGTGTGCAGGTGGGGGAAGGGAGAGGGGAAGGACTCAGATTGGCAGGAAAGCCTGGCAGTTCAAAGAAAGACCTGGGAGTTAGGCTTCAGGGGATCAAATAACTCATTTGTTGCAGGAGTTTAGGGTCTTATTTAGTAGCTTTGGTGGGCTCTTAGCAAGGACGGGGGTGGGACAGCAAAGGAAGTCCATGTGCACTTTTTACAATGCCATTTGTTGGAAGACTCAAAATGAGTTTACCACCTGACCCAGTCATGCCACTTCTGGGTATATAACCATAAGACTCTTCTTACCGCAGAGATACATGCACAGCTATGTTTATTGCAGCTCTGTTCACAATAGCAAAAAGCTGGAACCAACCCAACTGCCCCTCAACTGACGAGTGGATAGAGAAAATGTGGTACATCTACACAATGGAGTTCTGTGGAGCAGTAAAAGAAGACAGTATCATGAACTTTGCAGGTAAATGGATGGAGCTAGAAGATATTATGTTAAGTGAAGTAACACAGTCCCAGAAAAAACAAAGGAAGAATGGTGTCCCTCGTCTGTAGATGCTAGCGCCAATAACCTAGTTGTAAACATTTCTTGTTGGGAGTGATGATAATGGAAAGAACAACAACACCAACAACAGAAAAGACTGCTTCAAAGAGCAGACTGAAAGGGTGAATCTGGTGGGGTTGGGAGGTTGGGAGGGAAACATGGGTCTAGATTCTATTTGTGACATAATCTTATACAAGAAAATATATGTAAAACAATAAATTTAAAAAGAAAAGAAAAAAAAGCCATAAAAAAAATGCCATTTGTTTTCCTGAGATTAGGCTTATCTAGCGGAGGCGCCATTTGGTTCCTGAGACCAAGGTGTGATTTTTGAAGTGACAGGTGGGGCTGGAGAGATAGCTCAGAGGTTAAGAACACTGACTGCTCTTGCAGAGGACCCGTGTTTATTCTAGCACTCCACGTGCAGCTGAAAAGAACCACGTTTAAGCCTGGTGTGGTGGTGCATTCTTTAATCCCAGCACTCAGAGCAGACAGGTGGAACCTTGTGAGTTCAAGGCCAGCCTGGTCTACAGAGAGCTCCAGGCTAACTGTTAGGTATAGGGAGACCCTGTTTCAAAAAAAAAAAAAAAAGTGACATGTTCCGGAATGTTACACCCTACGGTTAAACTCCTGGGGGATGAGCCGCAGTGCCTGCACGCCCACCGGGCAAACCAAGCAGGCTCCAACTCTCCAGCCAAGCTAGCTTGCTCACTGCTCAGCCTCGTGGAGTGTATCAGGCCCCACAGACAGGTGTGGAGCTGTTGACCCTGACCTTGGACGGTCTGAGGAGGTCTTGCAAGCCAAACATGCAGCTGCAGGACTGATGGTCCTGTGGCCAAAGGCAGCTGCGAGCTGCTGGCTCCCATTACCAAACGAGCCAACTCTGGGGTTGATAGCCACACAACCAAGCATGCTCACAGTAACAGCCCGGGGACCACGTCAGATGGTACACATCCGTGAAAAGCCATTTATTCTATGTAATAGGCAGCTTATGTAGGTTTGGGGCAGGCTGCCGCTACATCACATGACATCACCTCCCAGTGGCCAATCCTAGACCTCCACACCATCACACATCATCCCAGCTCCTGGGCCATATTCAGAAAAAGGGCGTGCTGACAAGCAAGCCCCGCAGGTGCTAGCTGAAAGCAGCGTGCTCTGCATCGTTTGTCTGCCCAGTATGCTAAACAGATTGGTAGCTTGCACACTCTCAAGATACATCTGAGTCCAGGATTGCTGTCCCACAGACAAGTGTAGGAATGACTTAATATGGGCAGAATCTGGATCAATGACTTTTACTTAACCTTGCACCAAAAGCTTATAATGCAAACAAGATCACTGAATCATGTATGTGTTCTTGATTATTGGTACCTGACCTTGATCCCTCAAGGCCCTCTTTGCCCTCCACTCAAGATAATGAATGAACGTGGCTAAGCTTGAATGAGCACATCAAAGCTCTGGAGGCAGCACATTCATATTTGTATTCTGCTCCTTCACAGGTATTGGCTTCTCCACAAGGGTTCACTGACCTCTTTTCTAGAGCCTTAAATGAATTTCCAGCTCTTGTTCCCAGCTTTCTGTAGAATGGAAATATGCAAAAATGTGCATTTGGGTGTCTCGCTTCCCTCACTCAACATCCGAGTTATGAAAGTCAGCTCTGTTGAGGAATTTTACTCTTCATCACTGCATAAATGTTCCCAGTGTGTCTATGCTTTGTAGATGGACATTTTGGATGTGTGCTGTTTAGTGTTTGTGAACCTGACAGAAACTACATTCACCTAGGAAGAAGGAACCTCATTTGAAGATTTTCTCACATCAGAATGTCTTGTAGCCACATCCGGTGAAGTATTTTCTTAACTGCTAATTGAGATAGGAGGGCCCAGCCCACCGTGTGTGATGCCATCCCTCAGTAGGTAAGCATGGGCTGTACAGGAAAGGTGGCTGGGCATACCAGGAGGAGAGTGCCTATAAGCAGACTTCCTCCATTGGTTTCTGCTTCAAGTTCCTGGCTTGGTTTGCCTTGATGACTGTGATGGTTAATCCTGTGTGTCAACTTGACTGGACTAAGGAACAAATAAGAGAAAAAGGATGTTTGTGTAAGGTTATGGCGCACTCCCCCCCGGAATGAAAAGCCACGAGGTCTAAGCTCTTCGGAGCAAAGTTTAATTCAGAGTAGCCGGGGCTAGGCTCAGAGGAGAGGTAGAATGAGCCAAGCACAGAATGGCGTCTGGCTTGGGAATTTAAGGGAGAAGGTGGGAGCAAGATTCAGTGGGAGTGGGGTTCAGTGAGATTGGGGTGGGTCGGAATCTGGAATCTGGCTTCCAGAAGGGCGAGGTGGAAGATTCCTGGGTAATTGGTGGTGGCCTGCTTTAGCATAGCCAAAGGCTGTGCCTGGTATTGCAGGTTCTTGGGCAACTTGGATCTTAGGTGACTGTATTCCGATGGGCTTCTGGAGCTCACACCCTGACAGTTTGGATTGGACCACCTCAACCCGGATGGCCCACCCCAAATGTGGGAGTTACCTTCTGCAGGCAGGCAGTATAAAAGGCCACGGCAGAAGGAGCTGGTCCCTTTTCTCCTGCAGCTTGTCTCTCTCATCTGGTGAGTTTGTCTTGCTGCTGTGATCAACCTTTCGGATCCCAGTGTGTACTGAGACTGGCAGATCTCCTAGAGTCCATTCGGGCCTTCAGCACTAGATTGGGACTACTGAGACATCCAGCCTTGCGGACTGAGCAGTTCCCTGGATTCTAGGCCTTTCCAGTGTGGTGCAGCTACTGTTGGACTCCTTGAACTCTGTCACGTGAGCAAATCAATAAATTGTATATAGCCATATATTCATCCTGTTGCTTCTGTTTCTTTAGAGAACCCTGACTAATACAATGACGTATGAGATAAAATAAACCCTTTCTTCCCCAAGTTGGCTGTGGTCAGAGCAACAGAGAAACAAACTAGCACAGGATGTTTTCCACTTGTGACTATGGTGGGGACCGGGCTGTAAAGGTCGTTCTGGTACATGTCTCAGTGAATAGTCACAGCATTTTTGTGGCCTGGGGTCTCTCAGTCATCAGGCAGGCATTTGCTCAGCTTCACTGGACCCTGCTAAGCAGCTTTCCAAAGTGTTGTTCTCACATACAATCAGTAGTGAATTACTGTCAAAGCTAAAACATCCAGAGATTTTGAATTTGTACTATTATGAGATGACTTTTCATACTTTATCAAACATTCAGCATTATCTAGCATATCTTCTGGATCACCTATGTGAAATTATTCAAGAAAAATGAGAGAAGAAAGAAAGAAAGAAAGAAAGAAAGAAAGAAAGCTGAAGTTTACAGCAGGGTCAAGCTGGCATGCAGAAAATAGCACAAGGACAGTGGCAAGGGGCCAGGAGCAGAGAGTCTCAGGGGGAGGGAAACTGGGAGAACACTGGCCTCCCACTGGGATCTCAGTGAGAGCCTGGAGCCTGCACAGAAGCTCTGCCTCTGAGTGGCCGTGCCCAGGGCCAGGAGTTCTCTAGCCAACTGCTGGATCACGTGCAATAAAAGGGAACAGTCTCATGACTCCATCTGAGACACAGGACAGCTTTGGTTCTCCAAAGGCTACAGAGAACACCCAGCTCTGGCACCCCCCCTTCAGCGTGTCACAGTGGCCCTAGCCTCCCCATTCGGGGCACCTTGTCTGGCCAGGAGCAGTTGTCAGGTGTTACCAACAGTGGCATCTGGGAGCACTGCTGCTCTAGAGAAGAACATGCAAGAACTTCACCAGAAACATGAGCCAGAGCCTGTAAGGGACTTAAAAGCCAGAGGACTGAGTACCTCATCAAAATCAGCCAGGGCAGATGCAGAGTCAGGCACAGCCAGGGCACAGCAGGGCAGGGGCCATTGTGAGCCACTGAGGACCTCAGCGGAACACTGCAGCCCTATTACCCTGAAGTTCCCTCTTGGAGGTGCCCCTGAATACCCCAGAGACCTTAGGTACAGATAGCATTGCAAATGCCTGAGTTAATTCTTTTTTAAAAACTTCTTTGCTCCTAATTTTATAAACAATGCTTATCCTTTATATAAATCAAATTGGAGCACAGTTTTCCCGAGGTTTCTCGAAGCCCTGTCCCCATGCACCATCAGAGGTAGGAGCTGGGTAAAGGAAAATGGTCCCCAGCTGGAAAAGCCATGTGTAGGATGCTCCTCAGCTCTCAAATAGTGACCTCAGGGGCAAGAGTTGGGGGTCTGGGATGTGGTCTTTCCGTGATTCTGTCTCTCTCCACTGACTCCTGCCCACCATTTGGCTGGCATCTGTGTGAGTTTCTCAGTGTCTTGAATTACTTGCCTTCCATTTTCCTCACTTTGCCCCACCCCCACCCCTACACACACACAGGGTTGTCCAGTTTCTGCCTCCTGGGAGCATCTTAAGTTTGGAAATTCTGCTATGACCCCAGCTTCCTCCCTCCCTTAACGCACTGGAGATGTGTTTAAAGTCTACCGAGCACTTTGGCTTCACCAAATCTATGTGTTCTTCCTGTCGTCACCAATGTCCCCATCAGACGGGACTTCAGATTCCCAGGCTTGTTAGGGGAGCCACTGTAGACTGTCCCCAACCCCTGCTCTTGCCATAGCGCTCTTTTCTGCCTTGCCTTGTGTTCAGCTCTCTCTACTTAGCCCCCTCTCTTCATCCTCATATCTCAGCCTAAATGCCACATCCCGGGGCCTGGGCTCTTCAATACTCCTGAAAGATACTTCAGAGTGACCATGCATATGTCCCTGGGGCTTGCATCACAGTGGTAATGGTTTGTCTACATGGCCGACTTACCCTAGCAAAGAACCAGGCCTGTGCCCCATGTACACCCATATGCACAGAGAGCCCTCATGTCCACTGAGATAAGCCAGCCTTCCCTCCCCTCTCCTCCCTTCCCTTTTCCTCCCTTCCTCTTTCACTTCCTTGGTCTCTCCTTCCTTCCTTCCTTCCTTCCTTCCTTCCTTCCTTCCTTCCTTCCTCTTTCTTTATTTTCAGTTTTGAGGCAGGGTCTCACTACATAAGCCTGGCTGGCCTGGAACTTACAATGTAGACCAATAAACCAAAGTGGCCTCAAACTTGTAGCAATTCTCCTGCCTCTGCCTCCTGATTGCTGGGATTTTGGGTGTGTACCACCAAGCCTGGCTAAAATGATTCCATTATAAATAGAAAACACAATGAACAATGGACTATACAATAAAATAAACTTGCTAACTATTAATCCATTTTCTATTACTAAGATCCCAATACTACAGACTGGGTACATTATAAAGAAAAGAAGTTGGGGTCAAGGAGATGGCTCAGTTAGTAAAGTGCTTGTCACACAAACGAGGCCCAGATTGAGCCCCAGAACCCAGGGGAAAGAGCTGAGCCTGCAAGTGTATGCCTGTAACTCCAGAGCTTGTGAGGCCAAGACAAGAGGACCCCTGGGGTTTGCTGGCCATTCAGCCTAGCAGAAATGGGGTTCCCAGGTCCCAGTGAGAGACCCTCTCTCAGAAAACAAGAGACATGGCTCCTGAGGAACATCGGAGGTAGACATCTGGCTTCTGCTGCATTCACACACACACACACACACACACACACACACACACACACACATGAGATTTTTTTTTTGGCTCAGAGTTCTAGAGCTGAAAGTGGAGGGGCCGCATGCAGAGATGGTTTTCTTGCTGGCAGAAGAATATGGAAGTGGCACAGAACATCACAAGGCAAGAGCCAGGCAAGAGTGCATGAGTTTGTGTATCTTTTCTGGCTTCTTTACAAAGCCAGGAAGGTTTGATCAAAGAGGCCCCAGCCTGATAACCTATCTGATCGTAGCTACATCCCAAAGGCCTTGCTTCTTAATACTGTAGTCAGATCGAGTTTCCATTCTCTTAATATCTCACTCATAATGGGAATGAAATTTTAACACATGAAGTCTTAAGGGATATGTGGTCAAACCATATCCAAACTACAGCATTAACTTACATATTCAGTACACGGAATCAACTTGTCTATAGACCAGGGCTGCAGGCATTGTTTGGTTGAGACTCTAGCTCCATTTATCTGCCGTTCTCAGGGTTGGCTTTGTGCTCAGGCTTGCTCTACCAGTAATAACCACAGTTACATGTTTCCCAAGTGACATCTGGAAGAGAAACAGCATCTTACCGTGCAATTATCAAGAGTCTTTCTGGGCATAGTGGTGCACCCTGTAATCCCAGCATTCCAGAGGCTGAGGCAGGAGGATCAAGTTGAAGGAGAGCTTAGACTATATAGCTAGATCCTGTTTCAGAAAAAGAAGAGTCCTGCGCTTCCTTCTGATGGCAGCAACTGACGTCCTCAGCTCACCCCTGCGATAAAAGGCATTGCTATTGTCACAGGGCTCGAGTAGAATAGTTCAAAGCCTCTGCTTTCCTGTAGTTTTGTGTTTGAGAATAAATCTTATGTCTGTGGTCCTCATCCTCTACTGCCAATCTTCAGGCCTCCCTGGGAGATGTCTGTTGCCTAACAGCATGTCACTAACAGTACCATTGCCAGAAAATTCCTTCACCTCCCTGAGTTACCATTCTCTCCATTCTCCACTGTGTTAGGGGGCCTGAAATACCTTGAATTTTCTCTTGCTTGGGAGCTGAAATACCAATTCACCTTAAAATAGAACTCCTCTTCCCCAAGTGCTTGTCACATGATGTATCGTTACTTTTCTTGTTGCTGTGACAAAGTACCAGACAGAAGCAAATGAAGAAGAGCTTTATTGTTGGTGGTTGTTTAAGTGTCTGCAGTCCATCCGGCAGCTGGGCTGGCTCTGCCGATAGTGGCAGCATTTGGTCACAAGGTGGGTGTCCAAGAGGCAGAGCGTTCAGGAGGGAAGCCAGGCTCACCCGCAGTGACCCATCTCCAGCAGCTGTGTCTCCTGCCCCCAGGGCTCCACAACCTCCCAAAACAGTACCTCCAGCTAAGTGTTCAAATACATGAGCCTGTAGGAGACATTTCATATTTGAACCATTACACATGATGCCAGGAACTAAATTGTGTTCCTCCAAATTCCTGTATTGAAACCTTAACCCCCAATGTAACTATATCTGGAGAGTTGGTCTTTTAAAAAAGTTAGGGCCGGGTATGGTGGTACATGCCTTTTCTCCCAGAACTCTGGAGGCAGAGGCAGGCAGATCTCTGTGAGCTCAAGGCCAGTTTGGTCTACATAGAGAGCTCCAGGCCAGCTGGGATTAAAGGGAGCCCCTGTCTCAAGAAGACAAAAAAAAAAAAAAGTTAGGGCTAGAGAGATGGCTCAGAGATTAGGACAAGCACTGGCTGCTTTTGCGGAAGATCTGGGTTTGGTTCCCAGCACTCACATGGTGGCCAATAACCATCAGTCACTCTAGTTTCAGGGGATCTGATACCCTCTTCTGACTTCCATGGACATTGCATGCATGTGATACACACACATACATGCAGGCAAAACACTCCTACACACAAAATACAAAAACAAAATTTTAAAGGTAATTAAAATTGAATGAGGTCATATGGGTAAGACACTAATCCAATATATGACTGAAGAAGAGGAAGGCACATGGGGAAGAGACCACAGGGTACAGTGGGAAGCCAGAAAGCCAAGGAGAGAGGCCTCTGCTGAAACTGACATTGCTGACATCTCCATATTGGACTTCAAGCCTGCAGAACTGTGAGAGATAGATTCTATACTCCATCAGCATAAAAACTGCTGTGGTGTCCTAAGACAAACAGGCTGACTGGTAGGATTTGCCAATTACTATGGTGAAACACTGGTGTGTGACATCACTGAATGGCCACTTGAGAAAGCAAGCAAGCCCTTAGGTTTTGCTGGCCAGTGCAAGCTGGCTCTGGATCTTCCTGTTTATCAGCCAATCCAGGAGCAAATACTTTCAGTGGTACTGATAAGAGCAGGAGGTAGAAACTGGCTAGGCAGTTTAAAGACCCCAGAAGAAAAATGTCCAGTTTCTTTCCTGGCTGAGAACTGGAAATTGCCTTGGATCTGCCTGTAAACTTGTCCCTCCCTGAGGGTAGAGATGCCAGAACTATCTAATGCAAAGATGTCTCTGGTTCTGCCCTAGCTAGAGGCTGGGAATGCCAAAAAGAGGCTGTTTTTTCCCCTTATCTCGCTTTTTCCTGGAGTGATACCCTGTTCCTGAAAAACTTGCTGAGAAAGTGACAAGGACCTCGACGGACCTGGACACCTGGAATGAGAACGGGACAGACAGCTCACCTTCCTCTCCTCCTCCCTCCACTAAGCCCTTATTAATTCCTGTAGAGAGACTCAGTGGAACCACACTCCCAGGGACACCTCGTGCTGTGCAGATCTGCTTTCTCTCTCCTGAGCTCCCAGAGTAAAACACTCCTTTCTAAAACTCATCCTCCATAGTCTATGAATTTCATTCTTTGAATTCTCAAGACAAGAACCCAAGGCCTCTGGCTTGAGGTAGCTTTGGTGGCTTATTGAGTTTCTGGGAACCTAGCCTCTCAAGTGAAACACAACAGAGCCGAGAAAGGCCCAGTCGTTCTCAAAGACACCCTGACATTCCTGTGTCAGAACATTGCATAGCAGGGTCTTACCTGCTCATTTTCTTAATAAAATAATGTTAAAGTAGCAAAAAGCCCCATAAGGTTAACTGGTTAAGAGAACGACAACGTTGGTATCTGACCTTGACGAAGACCCAACTTTTCAGTTTCCCTTGTCAATTACCTGGTCATAGGAACATCCTTTGGAAGATGGGATCACCTTAAGTCATGCTAAAGAGATGGGCAGAATATGTAGAATGCTAAGGAGATGGTGAACTTTTCTTCCTCAGCATCCTGCCCCTTAGCCCAGTCCTTGTGGATCTGGTTGCTCACAGACTTGTAGCTCTCGGAAAGAATTCTTCAGAAAAGCGTAATCTCTCCTTTTCTTCTTTGTTTTTTTGTCTTTTCGAGACAGGGTCTCCCTGTAGACCCAGCTGTCCTGGAACTCACTCTGTAGACCAGGCTGGCCTTGAACTCACAAAGATCCTCCTGCCTCTGCCTCCCAAGTGCTAGGATTAAAGGCATGCACCACCATGCCCTCTTTTCTAGCCATGCTTTGAGCTGCCCCAACAGTTTGAGTTGGGGCTACTCACCTACCACTCTGACCTCCACGCAGGCTCTAAACTCGCTTGGCTTCTAAAAACCAGCATGGAGTTAAGTTTTTGTTTTCTTTTTTTTTTTTTTTTTCCTTTTCCCTTCCATTTCTCCTCCAAGCAGCTACTGAGATTCCCAGCTTGCCTGCCCTGAGAGTTTCTTAGGTTCTAATAAAATTGTCTTAAAGCTTCTGTTTGAATCTGTTCTTAAATTCTTTTATGAATAAGGATCCTCTAGGGGACACTGTCCTCCCATTTCGATAATTGTTTCCCAGTTTGCCCTCTCAAAGTGCCCACACAGAGAACCACGGGGCACATGCAGCCAAACACTGGATGCTGTAGACCAGACTTCCTCAAAGGCAAATGACTTGAAAATATAGCCTTTTCTAGGCTCTGCTGTCCTTATTTCTCAGTCCTAAGTCTGACATATTAATGAAACATGGGAAAACAGTTGCACAAAGTATCTTGCTTTTCTTTCAGAGCCTTTGAGCTCCCCACCAGGACATTAGGAAGATCCCCACCAAAGGGGAATCCGCATTCTTCATATGCTCCCATCGGTTCTCACTCATGCAAAAGAGCTGTTTCCCAGCAACCTTTGCTTTCTTTCCTGTTATTTACTGACCACACTGTAATCTGCTTGGAGAGCTAAGGGCTCATTTCATATCCATCACGGGTTTCACATCCTCTCCATCTCTACGACCAAACGCAGAGAGTCACCGGCTTTTCTTAGACATTATACTTAAATTCATGCTGGGTGTGGTGGCGCATGCCTTTGATTCCAGCAGTTGGGGAGGCAGAGGCAGGTGGATCTCTGTGAGTTCAAGACCAGCCTGGTGTACAGAGCAGCGTCCAGCCAGCTGGGACTAGGGAGACTTGTCTCAAAAAATAAAAATAATAAAAAAACAATAAACATAAACTAATATATATATATATATATATTATATATAATATAAATAATTTTGAAAATTACGTTGAAATTCCTAGTGAATTTGGTCCTAAGGCACAAATTTGATGATTACTTGGCGATTTCCATCCCCCTCGCAAGTACGTGCAACTGTGTGTGGCACTCCGCTCGGGTGCAGTGTGTGTGGCTACTCCGCTTGGGTAGTGCAGTGTGTGTGGCACTCCAGCTCAGGTAGTGCAGTGTGTGTGGCACTCCAGCTTGGGTAGTGCAGTGTGTGTGGCACTCCAGCTCAGGTACTGCAGTGTGTGTGGCACTCCGGCTCGGGTAGTACACTGTGTGTGGTACTCCGGCTCGGGTAGTGCAGTGTGTGTGGCACTCCGGCTCGGGTAGTGCAGTGTGTGTGGCACTCCAGCTCGGGTAGTGCAGTGTGTGTGGCACTCCGGCTCGGGTAGTGCAGCGTGTGTGGTACTCCGGCTCGGGTAGTGCAGTGTGTGTGGCACTCCGGCTCGGGTAGTGCAGCGTGTGTGGTACTCCGGCTCGAGTAGTGCAGTGTGTGTGGCACTCCGGCTCGGGCAGTGCAGCGTGTGTGTTACTCCGGCTCGAGTAGTGCAGTGTGTGTGGCACTCTGGCTCGGGTAGTGCACAGTGTGTGGCACTCCAGCTTGGGTAGTGTGGTGTATTAGTCACTTTTTGTTTTGTATAAAACACCATGACAAAGAAACTTAAAAGGAAGAGTTAATTTTGAGCTTACGATGACGGGTTCCAGGGAATTAGAGTCCATTGTGGCAGAGGCATGGCAGCTGGAGCTGGAGCAGCATGCCAAGAGGTCAAATCTTCAAAGAGCACAGAAACAGAAAGAGACTGTAGACCACGAGCCTTGTTAAACTCACTAAGCCTGCCCCTCAAAACATACTTCTCTATCAGGGCCACACCTTCAAGACCTCCAAAAACAGTGCCACCAAACTGGAGACAAAATGTCCGAATACTTACAGCCTATGGGGGACACCATTCAAACCACAACACTTCCACTCCGGGCCCCATAAGGCTCCTGACCATATAAAATGCAAAAATGCATTTAGTCCAACCTTAAAAGTCCCTATAGTCTTTACAAGTTTCAATGCCACTCAAAAGTCTACTGTCCAAAGTCTCTTCTGAGACTTAGCCAATCTCCTAAACTGTAAGCTCCTGTAAAATCAAAAAAAAAAATTACACACTCCCAATGTAACGAAAAAAAAAAAGGGAAAAGAGGGAGAGAGAAAGAAAACTGACTAACACACTCACCTTCCAAAAGGGAGGATAGAGGCGTAGTGAGGAAATACTGGACCAAACAACCAAAACCAGCAGGGAAAAACCAAGTCCAGTAGCTCCATGGCGACTTCTGGGGACTTGACTTCCAAAGGGCTTATATGGCTCAGTCTTCAGCTTTTGCTGCAATATACATTCTCTTTCTTAGGCTGGTACACTCCTTGTATGCAGCTCTCCTTGGCAAATATCTCACAGGTCTGGCATCTCGATGTCTCTTGGGGTCCCACTGCCAACCAGGCTTCACATCACAGCTTCACACAATGGCCTATCAGGGCCTTCTTTATGCAGGGACACCCCTGCTGCACTGCCTGACCTTGGCAGCTCTACTGACCTGGAGGAAGAACTGTTGACCCCTTCACTCGTTGAAAACTTCATGACCTCTAAGCCAGCACCACGTGATGAAACGCTAGTGTTGGCTGCAATTTTGGATTGACCCTGGCTATTTCACACCACATTTGAACTTTTCTCTGCCCTGGACTTGTTGCGAGTAGAAATGCTTTCAGTATTTTTCCTTTCAAAAGCTGGAGGAATTAAAGCTGGTGTGGTCTTGCCCTGAAGGGACTATTCTTTTGTTTACTTGGTTAAATCTCCAGGCTCCTCCTTAACATTTAGTGCATTGTTTGTTTTTTCTCACTTTTTTTTTTTTGTTTTTTTTTTTTTTTTTTTTTTATGAAAGGGAGCCCTCTCCCACAAAACTTGGCACACACCTTAATCTGCTCGTAGTGTACTTTCAGAGTCCTAAACTGGTACTTCTGCATTTTCTTTCTGGCCCCATTTGCTCTTTTCACTGTAGATCTGTATAATATCACCATTAATAAGCCACGCAAACCATCATTTCTATATTAGCTGTCTTGAAATATCCTCTGCCAAGATAAGTCCATTGCTTTTCAAGCTTAGCATCAGGCAAGCATCTGGGCTGTGGCAAACTGCTGGCAGACTCTTTATCAAAATATACCCCTGGTTGCTGGCCTAAGACTTTTTTCCTCTGGAAATACATTTTTTGCAGCCATGCTTTCTTCCAGGCTTCTACTAAAATGGCCCCTTAAGCTCTGTTTACAGTAGTCAACAGCTTTTGTAGCCCAAAGTTCCAAAGTCTTCCACATTTCTCCAGACATCCACATGGTCAGGTTCTTCACAGCCAACAGCCCACTCTCTGGTACCAAATAACTGTATTAGTCACTTTTCTGTTGCTGTGATAAAACACCATGACCAAAGGAACTTATAAAAGGAAGAGTTTATTTGAGCTTACGATTGATGGTTCCAGGGAATTAGAGTCCCTTGTGGCAGGAGGCATGGCGGCTGGAGCTGGAGCAGCATACCGAGAGTCGCATCTCGCAATGAGCACAGGAAGCAGAGAGAGAGCAACTGGAGACCATGAGGCTTGTTAAACTCACTAAGCCTGCCCCCAATAACGTACTTCCTCTAGCATGGCCACACCTCCTAAGACCTCCAAAAACAGTGCCAACAACTGGAGACAAAATGTCTGAATATTTACAGCCTATGGGGGACACTCATTCAAACCACCACATGCAGTGTGTGTGGTACTCCAGCTTGGGTAGTGCAGTGTGTGGTACTCCAGCTCAGGTAATGCAGTGTGTGTGGTACTCCAGCTCAGGTAGTACAGTGTATCTGGCACTCCAGCTCAGGTAGTGCAGTGTGTGTGGTACTCCAGCTTGGGTAATGCATTGTGTGTGGTACTGGCCCCCCCATCTGCCTTTGGCTGCAGCCAGCTCAAGAATCTGCCAGGCAGTGGGCAGCATCTCTGTCTCCTTTTCTCTAAATTCTACTGAGTAACCAGAAGCAGAATTCACAAAGAGCCCTTTCCCTCACTTAAAACTCTCTTGTTTGCTTTTGAGACCCAGTTTTGCTATGTAGCCCTGGTTGGGCTATTTAGGTCAGGTTAGCCTCAAGCATGGGTCAATCTTCCTGCCTTAGCCTCCCAAATACAAGGATTACAGGAATGCTCCTCCATACCCAGCCTTACCAACTTAGATTCGTTTGTTGTTGTGTTTTGTTTTACCTTCCCAAGGCCAACATTTTAATTTTCAAAAGAAAAAACTGCATATAAGAATTTTAAAAGCAAAGTAACTAGGGACTTGGCATAGTGGGAATCATTCCACTCGCTGTGCCAGTGCAGGAAAAAAATAAAATTTGGCATTCCATAAGCTCTTTGTAACTATATTTTTGTACATTTTTTATTGAATTTTTGTGTATTTCATATAGAACATCAGTCAACTTTATAACCTCCTTCCCCTTTGGCTGTCTCCCATAGCCCCACCCACCAGAATGCATATGCTCTGTCATTTGTGTCAAGGTGTATCATGTTAAGTTAGTATCCCCAGACAGCCCTCAGTGCAGGTTCATCCACTGGGATCTACTTAGCCTTATATAGATCCCTTCCCTTTAAGAAGAAGAGCTTGGGGCTGGAGAGATGGCTCAGTGGTTAAGAGCACTGACTGCTCTTACAGAGGATCTGGGTTCAATTCCCAGCACCCACATGGTGGCTAAGAAACATATTTAAGCAGGGTGTGGTGGCACACACCTTTGATCCTAGCACTCAGGAGGCAGAGGCAGGTGGATGTCTGTGAGTTCAAGGCCAACCTGGTCTACAGAGAGTTCCAGGCCAGCTGGGGCTATAAGGAGACCCTGTCTTAAAAAAAAAAAAGATCAGCTTTTCCTCACCCAGTGGTAATCAGCTGCCAAAAATTCTTTGACTAAGATTGGAGCCTGCCATCCATTTCCCCAGGTCCATGCTGGGTTTTAGGCTGCTTGAGTTTGAATGGGTCTTGGGTATGCTGACAGCATTACTATAGGTTCATATGAGCAGGGTCCCAGGAGTGTGTAGGACTCTATTTCCATATGTTCACCAAGTATCTCCCCCCTGGCTCTTACAGTCTTTCTGTCCCATCTTCCACAATGGTCCTGGAGCCCTGGGTGGGTGGATTTTAATATAGGAGTCCTATCCACACTGCAAACTCTTATTTTTCCATTTTTTGTTTTTTTGTTTTTTTGTTTTTATGTTTTTTTTTTTTTGTGTGTGTGTGATTGTGTTCTTGGCCCTCCATTGCATGAGTGACTTCATTGATGAGAATTGAGAGATGCATTAGTGTCCTCTTTACGCCTTGTTCTATGTTCCGTGAGCCTTAGGTATAGAGGTTTCATTGTAGATGTGCCACTTAGGCTTGGGCAATCTCTGTGTATGATCAGTTGTGGAACTCTGTAATAATCTCCAATTGTTAAAAAAGAAGCTTCTTTGATAAGTGGTGACTGAGTGTATTAGTCACTTTTCTGTTGCTGTGATAAACCACCATGAGTAAGAGAATTTATAAAAGGAAGAGTTTATTTGAGCTTACTATTGACCGTTCCAGGGAATCAGAGTCCATTGTGGTGGGAGGCATGGTGGCTGGGGCTGGAGCAGCAAGCCGAAGGTCACATCTCACAATGAGCACAGGAAGTCAAGAGAGCGACTGGAGACCACAAAGCTTATTAAACTCACTAAGCCTGCCCCCAATAATGTACTTCCTCTAGCATGGCCACACCTTCTAAGACCTCCAAGAACAATGCCACCAACTGGAGACAAATGTCTGAATACTTAAAGCATATGGGGGACACTCATTCAAACCACCACACTGAGATACTTGTCTGTAAATATAAAGATCCTGTAAATATATGTGTAAATATAAAGATCCATATTTTGCATATAGTAAGAAATTACATTTGTTTAGGCACCTTACTTTTTTTTTTTTTTTTTTTTTTGGTCTTTTTGAGACAGGGTCACCCTATAGTCCCAGCTGGCCTATTCTTGTCCTTCTGGGATTCCTCTGTAGCTGAATATGTTACTCCAGATGCAGCCAGATAATGGCAGTGATCTGATCAGAGTGTGGAACTATCCAGAGGTGGGGTGGAGCAGATGCCCAGGTGGCAAAATAAAGTAGACTGCCACTCTAGTCAGGAGTGGTGGCACACCCTTTAAGCCCAACACTTGGGAGGCAGAAGCAGGTGGATCTCTGTGAGTTCAAGGCCAGCCTGGTCTACATAGAGAGCTCCAGGCCAGCTGGAGCTACAGGGAGACCCTGTTTCAAAAAGACCAAAAAAAAAAAAAAAATGAAAAAAGAAAAAAAAATGGACTGCCTCTCTTCCCAGTTTCCACCACAAATGGTAGTGTTTGGAAGTTGGCCACAGTGGGGCTGTGGGTGGAGCTCAGTGGTAGACTGTTTAGCATGCTGGAGGTCCAGGGGCATAAAAAAGAGGAAGGAAAGATGTGAGGGAAGAGGGACAAAGGAAGGAAGAAAGGGAGGGAGGGAAGAAGGAAGAATGGGAGGGAGGGAAGAAGGAAGAAAGGGAGGGAGGGAAGAAGGAAGAAAGGGAGGGAGGGAAGAAGGAAGAAAGGGAAGGAGGGAAGAAGGAAGAAAGGGAGGGAGGGAAGAAGGAAGAAAGGGAGGGAGGGAGGGAATTTGCCATACAGGGAGTATCCATCCCAAGGAAGTCAGCAAATGTTACAAATCTGGGCTTTTTCTTTTTCTCCCCCTTCCTGAAACAGTAGCCACTAATAATAGAACACAAGAAATATCTCTTTAAGGGTATAACTGTCTTGGAGCCTCTTCTGTTCTTGGGAGTTCTTTCTCTTCTAATAAATCTATCTTCTCGCTGCTTAAAAAGAGAAAAAGAAGCGGGTGTGGTGGTACACACCTTTAATCCCAGCACTTGGGAGGCAGAGGCAGGTGGATCTCTGTGAGTTCAAGTCCAGCCTGGTTTACATAGTGAGTTCCAGGTCAGCTAGGGCTGTAGGGAGACTTTGTCTCAAAAAGACAAAGAGAAAGGAGAGAGAGAGAGAGAGAGAGAGAGAGAGAGAGAGAGAGAGATCTTTAAACAAATTCTTTACAATATAGCTGGGAATGGTGGCATATACCTGTGATGCCAGCAAATGGCACAATGGAGTCAGAGACAAGAGGATGAGTTCAAAGCTAGCCTATTGATACACAAAGAGACTCTAGCCCTCACCCCAATCAATTCTTTACAAGAAACAGTAGCACGTGCAATTAGAATCTCCTCCATCCCAACCCTTACTATCATTTTCTAGACACTCCCAGTGACAAATGGAAGCAAACTGATGTGAGTTACACAGCTTCTTCTTTTCAGTCTTCATTAGTTAGGATCGCCTTTGAGGACAGCTGGTTGACCTCACTGAGCTTCCCTTGGCAGGTCAGGTCTCTTTTTCTTCATACCAGTTTCTCTGTGAGTTTATCTAGTAACATCATGGTCTTAGGAGCAGTACTGTCTGCTCACAGTAGCTCCCAAATACCAGGATCACTGCACACACAGACTTCAGGGTGCAGATTCCACACCACTCAATAGTAGTACAGATAGCAGTATATTTAATGGCTTCCCAGGAGGCTCTGGTGTAGCCAGCCCAGCTGCAGTCCCCGTTGAGCTGACATTTGGAATCTTCTGTAAAAACACTGGCAAATATGCTAGGCTTTTCTTTACAGTTTCTGAAAGTCTGAACTCAGTATGGGTGAGACCTGCTCTGTTCTGGAGCTGATAGCAACGTCTGGGGGTCCTGCCCCCTCGTCCTCCAGCCTACACAACATGGAGTCTCACTGACTTTCCTAACTACCTAGGGACACAAAAGCTGGCTTTGAGGTACAGGAGGGGATGAGCCGATTTGCTACCTTGTGAAAAGCTTAATCGTACATCATTTTCTAATTTGTCATTTCCAAATAAAGCAGAGACTGCCAGGATAGCTCAGCTGTCCCCAATAAAAGGTGAGGCACAGTCATTCCCTAAGTGACTCAGGGGTATACCCGGACTGTGTGCTGACAATGTGTGGATGCCCATCATCCATGTGGCTCCAGAACGAAAGGACACAAATGAATCACCCAGGGAGCTTGTTAAAATGCCAAAGTCCTAGATGTCTGCCCAGTTCCCCTAGCGAACTCACTGGGTCTAGGGTGGGGACTAGGAATCCCCTCTCTTAACAAGCTCCCTAGGTGAATATACTTGAAGTCTCTAGTTTTACTTAAGTGCCAAAGTTTCTATTGTTTCTAGGTCTTTTCTGAAGGGATTCTTCCTGAGGAGCAATGAATCAGCTTTTTCCTTAGCTCTTGGAAAAAAATAAATCCTGTGTCTCA
The DNA here is from genome assembly GCA_009823505.1 of Rhizomys pruinosus. Taxonomy (NCBI): domain Eukaryota; kingdom Metazoa; phylum Chordata; class Mammalia; order Rodentia; family Spalacidae; genus Rhizomys; species Rhizomys pruinosus. The sequence goes on from VZQC01006815.1 coordinate 750,947, forward strand.
GAAATCAAACCATGCATTTCAGCACAAGAAAATGAGTAAGCCAGGGGTGGGGGTGGGATGGGGTGGGGGGTGTCTGACCAGCCACTACCTCCTAGAAAATTTGAATGTGGTCAGTCACCAGGCAACATCCCAAGCAGGTGGGCTGTTCCCTTAAGGAGACTGGGGCTGGTGGGGGTTAGGGGGTAGAAAACCCCCAGCTGTAACAGCTGGACGGAACATTCCCCCACCAAGGTAATTCCAGCAGTTTCTTTTTGTAAGGATAATCACCAAATTAAATGTTTTAATTACTGAAATTGTGTATGTATTTCTTTTGAGTGTACAGCATCTTTAGAACACAGTATCTACTCCCCAGAGGGCAGAGCTGCTTGCTTCCAGGGAAGGAGGTGTCGGGAGAAGTCCATTTTACATTTTAATTTCATTATAAAACCCAGTTTGAGAAAAAAAGGGGGGCAGGATTGACATGTATTCCCAGCCAGCTGTGATTTAATGAGCAGGATTCAAAGCTTGGAACCTGGTATCGGCATCCATATTAATATGTCTCTGGGAGGAAAAAAAAAAAACCAACAACAAAGTGACAAACCGCTATTCCTAGGATTTGCAATGCATTTTAAATGACTGTTGAAGTCGAGGCCGCCCAGCTGTCGCTTCCTTGTCTGTCACTCTGGCCCCCGTTAGAAAAGAAGCTGTTTTCAAGCAGCTCAGCAAGTCAGGAGCTGGAGCCAGGTCAGTGGGTTCAGAAGCAGAGGTGCAGCTCGGATCTGGTCCTGGTTCTCCACCAGATTCCTTCCCCTCCCCCAACCCCGGGCTAGCTGGGCCCTCGCCCCTTCCAGGCTTTATCTTGAACTCTTTGTTGCATAATTATTGGAGTCATTATGATCTTAATAGTCTTTGTGATCTCCCTTTTCCCAGTCATGAACACATGAAAATAATAAGAAAAAACGTCTTACTCTGAACATTTTGAGGCCCTAAAAATAAAAGGCGCTGGGTAAGCCTGTGGTGTTAATGAGTGCCAGGCGACGGGGGGAGGGGGGCTGAGGCAGACAAAGGAAATGTGGAGAGAATCCTCAGTTTGGCTGCTTTGATGCTCAATGGTAGCAGCTGACACCTGGTAGGGCAGGAAAGGGGCTCGGGCAGATGAGCCATTCCTGTAGTACCACATAACATAAGCGAGGCTTGATTTAAGCCCGTGCATATTGTTAGGTATGGCTCTCCCAGGATTCCAAGGGACACACAGATGCCCACTTCCTCCAGAAGCTGTCAGTGACCTCACTTCCTCTTTACCCTTAAAGGGGTTTCCCTGGTCGCCATTGCTGCTGCTAGCTGCCATGGGTCAACAGTTTTGGCAACCCTGACCATTCCTGAAGTAAATATGTCCCGGAGTGACCTTAAGCCTGGTGTGTCTGTCTTTTATCTGGGGTTCTCGCCTGCATGGATCCAACCATATATGCACCCTTTTCAAATCTCTAACATAGGGTGCTGTGCTTTGTTGGCCGAATGTTTTTCTTTCTGCTACCCCACCTCGGAATTGTCAGTATCCAATTTCTCAGGAGGACCTGCTTCCACCTGCGCCCACATTTTACGATGAGGTAACATCTCTCCCCTGTTCCGCTCCCTCTCTCTACCCTCCCTCCCTCTTTCTGCCTTCCCAGCTCTCTCTCAGCCTCTCATCTTCCATTTGAACCCAGTGAGACCCGCTGAACTCTTCCTGAGCAATAACGCTCAATCTAGACTTTGCTTCCGGGATGCTGGTTCCAGAATCCAGGACCAGAAACTGACCTCCCCCTCCCTGCACTCCCGTTTGCAGGCCTGGGGGTCTTAGACATGCTCTGTCCGCCCCCCTCCCCTTCCCTATGCCTTTTTGTAGGGGAAGGAGCATGCTGAAAAACTTTTGTCCTACTACCGTTGAAAGACCCCCAGAAACTGGAGTGACCCTCACTCAAATCTCGGGATAGAAGGACTCCCAAAAAATCAGCCAAGACCATTCTCGCTGCAATTACATGAGGTTTTTCGGGAAAGAACCAGTGCACTGGGGTCGGACTCGTAACCCAAGCAGGGGCAGAGGAGACCGACCCCCAGGGACTGGGGTAGGGAACTTTTAAAAGCAGAGATCCCAAGGTATGGGGAAATGGAGGAAGGGTTGTGTAATAGTAAAAAATCATCTCGGCACGCAGGCCAGCGATACACAGGCGGGCGTGACTCAGTTGAGCATCCCAAGGTATGAGGAAGTGGGGAGGGAAACCTTATCTTAACACACAGGTAAGCATGACTCAGTTGAACATCATAAGGTATGAGGAAGCGGGGAGGGAAACCTTATAGCGTACGTGAATTGGAGGCCTTATGGGATGGCGGTACCATGGTTCCTAAAGACATATTTTAAGGGTGCATAAAACCTTGGAGCAGGGGTCCTTCACCGTCTAAATCTGGGGTTTGTTTTTCTGTTTTTTTCCTTTTTCCATCCTGATACTTTGTTTCACTACTGTAAAACCAGTGTGCCCTTTTGTTCTTCCTCCGGGCTGTTCCTGCGCTTGGCTCAAGCTGGGTATAAAAACAGTTAAAATAGGCCTCATTGGCTACTGCCACTGCATAACTCAGCAATTGCTCTCCACTTCCATGGTGGCTGTGCCAAACCACACCCCCATTCCTTCCTGCATCTGGTGGCCATCTTCGTCCCAACATGTGGCCTGCGAAGACTTACCAGGACTGGTAAATTTAAAGTGGATCATGGTAGCCTGTAACATCTAATGGCGTGTTCTAATCATTTTGCAATTTATTTTGTTTTGTTTTTTCATCTTGGATTATGATAAAAAAGCAATTGAGGGGATGGAGAGATGGCTCAGTGTGCAGAGGACCCGGGTTCGCGATTCCCAGCACCCACATGGCAGCTAAGAACCATCTTTAAGCCAGGCATGGTGGTGCATGCCTTTAATGTCAGCACTCAGGAGGCAGAGGCAGGCAGATCTCTGTGAGTTCAAGGCCAGCCTGGTCTAAGAGTGAGTTCCAGGCCAGCTGGGGCTATAAGGAGACCCTGTCCAAAAAAAAAAAAAAAAAAGCAATTGAGTCTGACACAGTCCCTGCTGCCTTTTAAACAAATGAATGCATTTTATGTCAGATTAACAAAGTAATCCTAGGTCTCCTTATAAGTTTTACAATTTTATCACTGTTTTCATCTGTTTCTAAATAAATTATTTTCCATTTTAACTTATGTATGGGTATACTTACTGTTTATTTTTTTAAAGATTACTATTTAAGATTTTACATATTTACTACTGCTTTTTTTTTTTTTTTTTTTTTTTTTGGTGTTTTTGAGACAAGGTCTCCCGGTAACCCCAGCTGCCTGGAACTTGCTCTGTAGACCAGCCTGGCCTTGAGCTCACAAAGATCCACCTGCCTCTGACTCCTGAGTGCTGGGATTAAAGGCATGTGCTACCACCACGCCCAGCTATCTACTGGCTGTTATGAAAGCTGTTTTGGGTGTTTTTTTTTTTTTTTGTTTGTTTGCATGACTTTTACCTACTTTTTAAAGGATTATTTCAAATTTTGACCAGGCTCTCTACTTCGTCAGTTTTCTCTATAAATCCTATTTTTATTCAGAAATCCATTTTGTTCTTTATCTGGATACAAGCTTCTGTTCCGTTCAGATTAAGGGTGTGTCCCACCACACCCTGCTGGCTTCCTGGCTGGCTTTGGGGACTGGACTCAGGCAGTAAAATTTTTACCCAGCTACTTCCCTTTAAGGAAAGGGTTTTGGGTTTTCCACTAACAATAAATTTATTTTCATTAAATAAGCAGGTGGACCCAGCACCTGATAGAGGCAGAGGGTGCAGAGGAGAGCCCAAGCTGCGAGCACCAGGTCTGTGCTCAGGAGCGCGCATCTGCCTTGTTTGGTGCTGTTCTGCTCCACGGTCAAAGACATGGCTTTGAGCTTTCCGCTCACTGCAAATTTATTTCCAGGCTCTCTGCCTCCGGAGTAATCTTAAATTCTCCATGCTTCATATTCCAGCCAGCCCTCTTGTAGTTTTAAGTGTGTCTACTTACAAAAGATCATCATAATCAAATTTGATTAATTTCTTCTTCCTGCCTAGAAGCTACTTAAGCTGTAACTATCAAAATGGCTGGCAACCAGATCTGAGGGTACCCCAAATGCCACACCCTGTGCCCCTTCTCTGGACGGAAGAAGTCAGAGCTGTCAGTACCCCATTCCCCCAGAAATACAAGAGCCATCGTAGTAAGATGCCAGGGAGCTGGCCCCACTTACGAGGACTATTAATTTAGGTAGAACAGGAATTTAGTGACATTAACTCGTTTTAGGTACAACAGTAATTTAATGGAATTAACTAGAAAATGTTTTAGACTCTGAATGAATGTGTGAATGTGAGAATGAGAATGCATAGTTCTACAGCCCTGCACAGCCAGGGGCAACTTTAGGCTAAGGTGTCCAGAAGATCCAGAGAGCTTTCTGTGGCTTGACATTAGGTTATTCTTGTTAGATCCAGGCTTCCCAGAATTCCAAGGGACACACAGACGCCCACTTCCTCCAGAGGCTGTCAATCTTCTGACCTCTTCCCTTGTACCTGAGGCCCGCCCCATGGCTATAAACGGGTGGGCCCCGGTGGCCATCTTGCCCTCTGTTCCTCCTGCTCCTGTTCCACCACGTGCCTGCAGGTGGCGCGCTCTGGCAGTTCCAAATGGAAGTAAACCATGTTCCCAGAGTGACTTAAACCTCATGTGCCTTTTATCTCTGTGTGTGTGTGTGCAAGGCCTTTAATAACCTAATATTCTGGTGCCCTGGAAACAGATCGCCATTTCGTCTGCCCCCAACCCCCCGCCTAAGGTAGCCGGTAAGGTCTTTGGTCAGACCAGTTACTGGGCGCAGGCTAGACAGGACCCACCGTCATTTGGCCAAAGGTACCATCTCTTCTCTTTCTCCTACCCTACTAGAGTAGATAGATCCCCGTGTGACTGTGCATTATAGTTAACGTGCATGGTATGGTTCCATGGCTCTAACAGGCTATAGAATCTGATTGGGCCCTAATCTGTGGTTCTGCTGGGGTCGTTTCACCTCATTGGGTACTCACCACATGATTACTGAGCACCGGGCTGATACGTGTGACTCTCATGGTAAGATCCCTTAAGTTTCCTCATGAGTGGCCGGCTGGTGGGGCATCTGAGTGAGGGGAGACTTCATCTCCCATCCCTACCTTCTGTGTGACCTGTGTGTGTTCTGCCCCCTATGGCTGCCTCCTCTGCCTCAACATTTCCTCTCTGAATTCTAACCTACTGTTTTCCTCCTCTCTCTTCCCTCCAATTCTCCTCCTTCGTCTTTTTTGTTTTAGCTTCCTGTCTGTTCTCCCCATTTTTGAACTCTCCTGAGAACCGGTGTATCAGAGGGTTCCTGTATCCCAAATCCTGTCCAGACCACTGTCTTCCAGGAAGCTGGAGACAGAATCCAGACCTGTTTTTCCAGTCCCCCCTGTAAATTTCTGAATGCCAATTTTTGCAGGCCTGTGGACCCCATATCAGAGACCCCCCACATTGGTTGCATGGATGTATTAGTCAGGGTTCTCTAAAGAAACAGAAGCAACAGGATGAATATATAGCTATATACAATTTATTGATTTGCTCATGTGACAGAGCTCAAGTAGTCCAACAGTAGCCATGCCACACTGGAGAGGCTGAGAATTCAGGGAACTTCTCAGTCCATAAGGCTGGATGTCTCAGTAGTCCCAATCTGGTGCTGAAGGCCTGATGGATTCCAGGAGAACTGCCAGTCTCAATACACGCTGGGATCCAAAGGGTTGAACACAGCAGCAAGACAAACTCACCAGTGAGAGAGAGGCAAGCCACAGGAAAAAAGGGACCAGCTCCCTCTTCCATGGCCTTTAATACTGTGGGCAGAAGGTAATGCCCACATTTGGGGTGGGCCATCCAGGTTGAGGTAGTCCAATCCGAAGATCCTTTTTCTCTTATTTGTTTTTTTTTTTTTTTGTTTTTATTTTTTTTTTTTTTTTTTTGGTCTTTTCGAGAAAGGGTCACTCTGTAGCCCAGCTGTCCTGGAACACACTCTGTAGACCAGGCTGGCCTTGAACCTCACAACGATCCACCTGCCTCTGCCTCCCAAGTGCTAGGATTAAAGGCGTGTGCCACCACAACACCAAAATATTTGTTCTTTAGTCCAGTCAAGTTACAACCCAGGATTAACCATCACAAGTCAACTTGTCAACTTGACATACCAATAAATAGCCTCTCCTATGTTATGCTTAAATGCAATTTTGAACAATGGCAGGGTCATAATTCCACCTAACATGTTTAAGTGTCTCATGTGCAATAGCAAAACATTATATCTTAGAGTACGTGTGGAATGTCCTTGAGGAACATTAGTCCTTCAGTATCTAATAACCTAAATATGACGACACTTAATACTTATCTCAGTTGCACATTCAAAAGGGAACAACACAAGTGGCCTTGATGATTCAGTGCTGCACGCCTACCTGAGGTCCTATTAAACTATGTGTACATTTAATTTATAAAGGAGCACAACTTCTCTAACTGTAAGATCTGGCATAAGAAACAGAGCAAAAGCAAAGTGTTCAAATGTTCTGGTGTCTCTCAGACTTTCCATCTATAAATTCAGTGAAAGGCATGTCCTCTGGGTCTCATATTGTGGAGAATGTGAGGTTTTACACTTTGGAATCACATTGCATGCCTATCTGCCTGACCCTCACAATCCCTACATCAATACTAAGCCAAGAAATATCAGGCATCTCTCACTGTTAGTAAGCTGTGTTTTAATAAACACATCAGCCAACCATTCAAATAAACCTTTAACACCTTTTTTAACCACTCGAGCTTCCATGTTAAACCTAGAATCTCTACTCAGTGGGCTCATATCGATAAACTCAGTCTGATCCAATTTTATATTCCTTCCACCATTATCCCACACCCTTAAAATCCATTCCCACACACATTCCTTAGGCTTCTGCCAGAATGAATCAGCAAACATTAATTTCTTTAGTGGTGTAGTACACCTCCTCGTGGACCACAGTTTCTATGTCACCTTTAGGGGTGTATTAGTCACTTTTCTGTTGCTGTGATGAAACACCGTGACCAAATGAACTTATAAAAGGAAGAGTTTATTTGAGCTTACTAATGACGGTTCCAGGAATTAGAGTCCATTGTGGCAGGAGGCATGGTGGCTGGAGCTGGAGCAGGAAGCTGAGGGTCACATTCCACAATGAGCACAGGAAGTCAAGAGAGAGCAACTGGAGACTGCAAGGCTTGTTAAGCTCACTAAGCCTGCCCCCAATAACGTACTTCCTCTAGCATGGCCACACCTTCTAAGACCTCCAAGAACAGTGCCACCAACTGTAGACAAATGTCTGAATACTACAGCCTATGGGGGACACTCATTCAACAACCACCACATTCCCTCACTCCCTGGCCCCCATGATCATGACCATATAAATGCAAAATGCATTTAGTCCAACCTTAAAAGTCCCCATAGTCTTTACCAGTTTCATATCATTCAAAAGTCTACAGTCCAAGTCTCTTCTGAGACTCAGGCCAATCTCCTAAACTGTAAGCTCCTGTAAAATCAAAAGACAAATTACAACTCCCAATGTACAGTGGAACCGAATACAATTCCCATTCCAAAAGGGAGGAATAGAGGCATAGTGAGGAAATACTGGACCAAACAAGACCAAAAACCAGCAGGGCAAACACCAAGTCCGTAGTTTCCATGTGCACTTCTGGGACTTGACTTCCAAAGGGCTTAGATGGCTCAGTCTTCCAGCTTTGCTTGCAACATACATCTCTTTCTTAGGCTGTACCACTCCCTGTATGCAGCTCTGCTTGGCAAATATCTCACAGTCTGGCATCTCGAATGTCTTCTTGGGGTCTCCGCTGCCAACCAGCTTCACATTCACAGCTTCATGCAATGGCTATCAGGGCCTTCTTTATGCAGGGACAACCCCTGCTGCACTCTGCTGACTTGGCAGCTCTTGAACCATGGAGGAAGACTGAGACCCCTTCACTCTTGCAAACTTCATGCCTCTAAAGCCAGCACCACGTGAATAAACTCCGATTTGGCTGCAAGTTTGGCATGGACTCTGGCCTATTTCAACCACATTTGCAGTTTTTCTCTGCCCTGACCTTGGAGAGAAAACCTTTCAGTATTTTCTTTCAAAAGTTTGAGGATTAGCTGGGTGTGGTCTTTCCCTGAAGGTACTATTTCTTGTTTACTTGTAAATTTCAGGCCTCTCTTAATCACTTTAATCTCACTTTTTCCATTGTTACTTGTAAATAGCTAGGCCTTTCCTTAATCACTTTAATCTCCTTATCAAAAGGAAACTCTCTGGGCTGGAGGGATGGCCTGGCTGATTGGGAGCACTGACCGCTCTTGAAGAGGACCCGGGTTTCATCCCCAGCACCCACATGGCGGCCGAGAACCATCTGAAACTCCAATTCCAGAAGAACTCCAGTTCCAGGGGAGTCCGACCCCCTCTTCTGACCTCTGCGGCGTTGCATGACATGGGTGAACAGACTTGCATGCAGGTGGTACATTCATGCACATACAGAAATAAATGAAATTAATAAAAAAAACAAAAACAAAACAAAAGGAAACTCTCCTTCACATGCCTTGGCACCACCTTTAATCTTCCTAGTGGGGTTTTCAGATCCAAACTGTACATTCTGCATTTCTTCTGTCCCATCTGCCCTTCTCACTGTAGATCTGTAATATTCACCCTTAATAGCCACACCACCTACCATTTCTACATTAGGCTGTCTTGAAATATCCTCCACCAAAGAATTAGTCCATTGCTTTTCAAACTTAGCATCAGGCAGCATTTGGGCTGTGGGCAAACTGCTGCCAGACCTTTATCAAAATATCCCAGTTGCTGCCTAAGTCTTTATTTTTCCTCTGAACTACATTTTTTGTAGCAATGTTTCTTCCAGGCTTCTACTATGAATGGCCTGTTAAGCTCTGCTTACAGTAGTCAACAGCTTTTCTAGCCCAAGTTCCAAAGTCTTCTACATTTCTCCAACATCCACATGGTCAGGTTTCTTCACAGCCAACAGCCCACTCTCTGGTACCAAATTACTGTATTAGTCACTTTTCTGTTGCTGTGAATAAACAATATGACCAAAGGAACTTATAAAAAGGAAGAGTTTATTTGGACTTATGATTGATGGTTCCAGGGAATTAGATCCATTGTTGCGGGAGGCATGGCGCTGGAACTGGAGCAGCAAGCTGAGGGTCACATCCCACAATGAGCCCAGGAAGTCAAGAGAGAGCGACTGGAGACCACAAGGCTTGTTAAACTCACTAAGCCTGCCCCCAATAACGTTATTCCTCTAGCATGGTCACACCTTCTAAGACCTCCAAGAACAGTGCCACCAACTGGAGACAAATGTCTGAATACTCAAAGCCTATGGGGGACACTCATTTAAACCACCACAAGGGGCTTGCTTAGCTTTGAGTCTGGTTATAGGTCTAGAGGCAACAATTGCTGGGCCCTGAGGGACATTAGCTCCCAGTGGGAAGGGGAGATTAGTTTCCTCAGGCAAAGGTGAGGAGGGGGGATCTGCAGGGTTCAGATTCTCTGCTGAGGATGGGGAGATTAATTCCTCAGATAAAGAAAATCCCTCAGAATCCGGGGTTCAAAGTCCTCATCTTTGTGGTTCTCCCACAATCTCCATCCCAAGTTTCAGGGTTCCACCCTTTCCCCACCAGGCTCTCACTTTACTGCTACACTCTTTGTGGCTGGGAAATAAATTTGCGTTGTAAATTAGCCACATATAATAAGGGTCCAGCTTGATTTTCTGCCCCTTTAGCTCTTTGGCTGCTGGAGAGAAGATGCTCTTCCAGAGCACCACTTGGAAACTTCAAACTTTGTTTTGAATCTGGAGCTGTTTAATTTTATCACTGAGCTCCTTATTTTCCTCTATCACTTTATCCAGAGATGCTAGGAGCAACCAGGCAACATATTATTTTTCCTTATTTTTTCCACAATTTCTCAACGTTTTATATACAGAACCACTAAATTCCTTGTCCTCAAAGAGGCAGTTAGGTGAGTCAAATGGATCTATCTTCATAATTACATCAAATAGTCTGCACCAAGGATTATCATTCCTCTTCATGCCACCAGGAGAGCCTTCCGTAACTCTAGGCTTCATGGTTGGGGNATAATAAATGAAATAATAATAAAAAAAAAAAAAAAACAAACAAAACAAAAAGGAAACTCTCTTCACATGCCTTGCCGCACCACCTTTAATCTTCCTAGTGGGTGTTTCAGATCCAAACTGTACTTCTGCATTCTTCGTGCCCATCTGCCTCTCTCACATGTAGATTGTACAATATTCACCATTAATAGACACCACACCACCATTCTACATTAGCTGTCTTGATCTTGAAATTCCTCCCCCAAAGAAATTAGTCATTGCTTTTCAAATTAGCATCAGGCAAACATTTGGGCTTGGGGCAAACTGCTGCCAGAACTCTTTATCAAAATATCCCAGTGCTGCGCCTAAGTCTTTATTTCCTCTGAACTACTTTTTTTAGCAATGCTTTCTTCCAGGCTTCTACTAGAATGACCTGTTAAGCTCTGCTTACAGTAGTCAACAGCTTTTCTAGCCCAAAGTTCCAAAGTCTTCCACATTTCTCCAAACATCCACATGGTCAGGTTCTTCACAGCCAACAGCCCACTCTCTGGTACCAAATTACGATTAGTACTTTTCCTTGTTTGCTTGTGATAAAACACTATGACCAAAGGAACTTATAAAGAAGAGGAGATTTATTTGAGCTTATGATTGATGGTTCCAGGAATAGAGTCCATTGTGTCGGGAGGCATGGCGGGGCTGGAACTGAGCAGCAAGCTAGAGGGTCACATCCCACAATGAGCCCAGGAAGTAGAATAAGAGAGAGCGACTGGAGACCACAAGGCTTGTTAAACTCACTAAGCCTGCCCCCAATAACGTTATTCCTCTAGCTGGGTCACACCTTCTAAGACCTCCAAGAACAGGCCACCAACTGGAGACAATGTCTGAATACTCAAAGCCTATGGGGAGGGGACTCATTCTAAACCACCCACAAGGGGCTTGCTTAGCTTTGATCTGGTTATAGGTCTAGAGGCAACAATTGCTGGCCCTGAGGGACATTAGCTCCCGATGGGAAGGGGAGATTAGTTTCCTCAGGCAAAGGTGAGGAGGAGGGGGGATCTGCAGGTGGGTTCAGATTTCTGCTGAGGATGGGGAGATTTAATTCCTCAGATAAAGAAAATCCCTCAGAATCCGAGGGTTCAAAGTCCTCATCTTGTGGTTCTCCCACAATCTCCATCCAAGTTTCAGGGTTCCACCCTTTCCCCACCAGTGCTCTCACTTTACTGCTGACACTCTCTGGCTGGGAATTAAATTTGCTGTTGTAAATCAGCCAACATATAATAAGGGTCCAGCTGATTTTTCTGCCACTTTAGCTTTTGGCTGCTGGAGAGAAGACTCTTCCAGAGCACACTTGGAAACTTTCAAACTGTTGTTTTGAATCTGGAGCTGGTCTTAATTATCAGAGTCCTATCCCTATCACTTTATCCAGAAGACGTGCAGGAGGAGCAACCAGGCAATACAGTTTCCTAGGTTTTCCACAATCTCAAACGTTATATACTAGAGGCCACTAAATTCCCTGCTCCCAGAAGAGGCGAGTTAGGTGAGTCAAAGGATCTATCTTCATAATTACACAAATAGTCTGCACAAAGGTTATTATCATTCCTCTTATGCCACCAGGAAGCCTTCAGTAACTCTAGGCTTCATTGGGTTGGGGCGACGGATGGCCCAAGAAATTACCAAGCTACCTAAGAATTCCATCATTAAAAAAAAAAAAAATAAAAGAAACTCATCCTTAAACTTAGTTTATCTAGAACCCACTTATCTGGTAAAAAACTTGTATTAGTCAGAGGTTCTCTAAGAAAAAAAAAGCAAAAAAGGGAAGAATATATATAGCTATATCAGTATTTTATTGATTTGCATTCGATGTAAAGAGCTCAAGTAGTCAACGTAGGCCATGACACAATGGGAGAGGCTGAGTATGAGATCGGGACGACTGAGAATAAATTGGAACTGCTCAGTTCACAAGGCTTGCTGGATGTCTCAGTAGTCCCAATCTGGTGCTGAAGGCCCGATGGATTCCAGGAGATCTGCCAGTCTCAGTACACGCTGGGATCCAAAGTGTTGATCACAGCAGCAAGACAAACTCGCCAGTGAGAGAGAGGCAAGCCACAGGAAAAAAGGGACCAGCTCCCTCTGCCATGGCCTTTAATACTGCCTGCTGGCAGAAGGTAATGCCCACATTTGGGGTGGGCCATCCAGGTTGAGGTAGTCCAATCCGAAGATCCCTTTTCTCTTATTTGTTCTTTAGTCCAGTCAAATCGACACCCAGGATTAACTATCACAGTGGGCTGGTGGACTCTGACTGGCACCCCTGAAAATAGAGTGGGCACATTCTAGTCTTTAGACAGTGTTTTCAAGGCTAAAAACTTTACTTCCTTCCTACAGATCTTTTTTCTCTCTCTTTTCCTCTCCTCTCCTCTCCTCCCCCCTCCCCTCCCCCTCCCCTCCTCCCCTCCTCCCCTCTCCTCTCCTCTCCTCCCTTTTTACTTTTCTTTATGGTGCCTTTCCCCCCCATGCTCATTCAAGCAGAAAAAAAGCTGAGCTAAACCATGCCCACTCCTCAGCCACCATCTAGACTGCATGAAATGCCTTATTGGAAACTTGAATTTACATCAGAGCTTATAACAACTAATACCATGTTCTAATTCTTTTACAATTTATTTAGTGGCATGTTCTGATCCTTTCACAATGTTGGTTTTTGGGTTTTTATATTGGATTATTATAAAAAGGCAATTGAGATTCCATTAATACATTTTATGTCAGAGTAACCAGGGTTTGTTTTTTCCATTTTTCATCCGTTTCAAAATACAATCAATTTTCCATTTTTTACTTTTGTATGGATAGTTAATTTTTTTACAGGCTTTTGTTTGAGATTTTTACATCATTTGGCTTTTAACAAACCCTTTTTAAAAAATATATTTTGTTTACAAGACTTTTGCCTAATTTTAAGGGAATATTTCAGATTTTGGCATTTTCCATTTCATTGGTTTTCTTTATAAACCCCATTTTATTCAGAAATCCATTTTTGTTTCCGCTCTGTATCTGAGATTAACAAGGTGTGTCCAAATCCCATCCCACCTGGCATCCAGCTCTTGCCTCAGGCAGTAAACTTTCATCTGGCTGGAACATTTTGCTTTTTTCCACTAACAATAAATTTATTTTCATTAAATTATCAGGTAATCTATGCAAACCACAAGATCTGCCTGCCTGCTTGCCCTGTCCACCACTCTTCACGGGCAAGCTCACACACACAGCCTGTGCTGCAAAGCACAGTATGGGCACAAAGGCTGTTCTCACCTAAGTAGATGTCTTAAACTCTAAATGATTCTGTGTAAATGTGATAATTGCAATTCATGGTTCCACAGCTCTGCACAACCATGGGCAACTTTAGAGTTACGTGTGCAGCAGATCAGGGGACTGAAACTCTTCTGTGCCTTGGCCTCAGGTTATTCTGTGTACCACTTACCTATGACATTCTAGAGAAAAAGAAGAAAAAAAAAGAGGGATTTCCCATTGTCCAGAGTTAATGGATACAATTAAGTCATGTATCTGTCCAACCTGTCTGTTTGTTATAACTGTTCTTCAATGTGTCTTTGAGATTCATGTAACTGTCATGTGTCCATGTTCTCCTGTGTGTTTTCTGTCAAAACAAAGTGGCCACTTCAGACTTCTTTCATCCTATATTGTGCACAAAAACAAAAATTAAATTAAGTTTACTTTTGGCATGGCTCTTAAATTTTTTCTCAAAGGTCTGATTTGAACCCAGGTTCCTAGGTTTCTACACTGGTTATCTGAAGGTTTTATTTCTTCTCTGTCCAAATTATTTTCTTCACAGGTATTATAACTAAAATTTACTTTCCAGTTTTTTTTTTTCTTGTTTCCAGACCTCTGAAGACCTTATTTTTGACCCTTAGAGGTTCACTAACAGATTTTTTTCTTTTCTCCTACTTAACCAGGCTTCTGACAGCTGTGCCACTGTCCCTCTGACCAGAGACCATTTTAAAAATCCCTGGATTCATTCATACTCTCGCACTTGGACAGTGGCACATGGCTTCCCCTGCAATCTCTTCCCTCCAATGAAACACCCTAAATGCCTTTGGTATTGTCAGTTCTTTAATTATTGTATACATATTCTGTTTTCCATCACTTGTTAAAATATTTCAATAAGTTCATAGTTTTAGAACAAAGGTGCAAAACGTCAATGCCAGCATGATAAGGAAACTGTATTAGTCATCTCAGCTTGGCAGTACAATTAATTAGAGCTGCATGTTTTAAATAATATTTCTAAAGGTGTTTTTTTTTTCCAATGCTGTGACTGTTCAGTACAAATACTAGGATAAAAGTCTCTTGAAGAAATGTGTGGATAAACGTGTGTATGTGTATGATATTGTTAAATAGCATATTAAGATCTGGCTATGTAATGCATGTGCCTCTGCTCAGTACAACCTTTATAAACTCCCATCACCTCCAGGTCTGATATTCTTTGTTCTGCTTCCTCCATTCTGCTTCTGAGGCTTTTTTCATTCCTTTCCTCTTGAATGGATGAGTGTTTGATTTCCTTTTTCATTTCCTCTTCTGATTTCTTTAGTGTTTCTATTTCTTTTTGGAGCTTCTCGATCTCTTTTTGTAGCTCTTTTGTTTGCT
>VZQC01006815.1:766178-816162 GCA_009823505.1 Rhizomys pruinosus
TAGAACTCTAGAGTACAAATGTACCATATTTTCCTTACTCAATCATCAGTTGAGGGGCACTTCAATTGAAAAGCCACAGACAGTCAATGGATATACAAGATGGAGAATCAGGGGCTGGAGAGATGGCCTAGCGGTTAAGAGCACCGACTGCTCTTGCAGAGGACCCAGGTTCGATCCCCAGCACCCACATGGCGGCTAAGAACCGTCTGTAACTCCAATTCCAGGAGAACTCCAGTTCGAGGGGAATCCGAGACCCTCTTCTGACCTCCGCAGCATTGCACGATACGGGTGCACAAACCTACATGCAGACAGTAATTTCATACACATTCAAAAATAAATAAAAATTTAAAAAAAGGGGGGGCTGGAGAGATAGCCTAGCAGTTAAGAACACCAACTGCTCTTGCAGAGGACCCGGGTTCGATCCCCAGCACCCACATGGCGGCTAAGAACCATCTGTAACTCCAATTCCAGGAGAACTCCAGCTCCAGGGGAATCCGAGACCCTCTTCTGACCTCCGAGGCATTGCATGACATGGGCGCCCAAACCTATATGCAGACAGTACATTTATACACATACAAAAATAAATAAAATTAAAAAAAATTAAAAGAAAAGAATTCTATATGTAATTATATCATATACAAGAAATTGTGTTCCATCTAGCAAGTACTATATTATATACCTTGTTACAGCCTCAAGTGAAACAGACATATATAAATATTAAGTTACCCATACATATGAAAACTGTTTTATATATGTTATACTTTGCACATGTTAATTTTAATATTTTTAAGAAAAATTAGGTTTTACTTCTGGTGGCCACATGGACAGTCCAAATATAGCCAATTTGGGTGGGCCCTAAGTATTTCCTGTCTGCTGTCAGTATGTGACAATGCACCCCCTTCCTTTTTCTTCTCAAAGCTATAATTCAAAATCTGGGGACAAGTGACATGGCCTTCATTTGAGAAGGTATTGGTTTTAGCCTCTTTATTATCTTGGGTTTGTTTCATGGGCTATGTTAGAACTCTTTTTGCCTTTCATGGTTTAAATCCATTCTACTTTGAGTACCTAAATGACCTTTATAGACCTTAAAGAACAAATTGTAGGCCTTACTGGTTAAGTTTAATGTCAACTTGGTACACCTGAGATAAGAAACTTCAATAATTGCCTTCATTTGACTGGCCTGTGCCCATTGTGGGCAAAGCCATCCTTGGCCAGATATTTCTATATTGTATACAATAGGCTGAACATGAGCCAGCAAAACAAGCCAGTAAGTAGCATACTTTCCTAGCCTGTGTTGCAGCTACTACCACCAGGCTCCTACCATGAGCTTTTATTGTTAGTCAGAATGTTTTGCCACAGCAATTAAGAATTTATTAAGAGTGCTTAAGTCAATGTTCAAGCTTTACTTAGGTGTTATATAGTAATTAAAATACCAAATTTATTCAAATAATCCTCTTGGAGGTTTTGCAACCATACTTAAACCTCCAATCTGATTTGGCAAGGGGGATTTGAAGGGATGATGTTTTGGCCCTTACCCTGTAAGGTTGACTTAAGTCCTAGGGTCCTGCATCGGCACCTTTCTACATGTCCTATGGCAGTGAGTCACCAGTCATCCCAGGCCAGGGAGGTCTTGGAGATTCACTTAAAAGGACTTCATCTGGCCAGTGTCCAGTCAAGGGAGGAAAGTCCATATAGAGGAGAAACTCCTCATGTTTCAAAGGGAAGCTCTGGTCAAGCAAGGCCTGACTTTGTCCTCACATAGATGGAACTGGTGAAGAGAGCCAGGTGCAAGGCCTGAGTGATCCCCTAAGGACCAGAACCTCAACTGACCTTAACAACAAAACTAATTTCATTCATCGGAGCTAACTGTGTGGTTTTAAATACCCCAACAGAAAACTATAAACTAAAGAGAAAATGAAATAATTTATTACCAGAGAGATAGGTGAGAGAACTACTGTGCCAAGAAAGTTAAGAACCTACTGTGTCATGTTAGAAAACATCTCAGCCAGGCATGGTGATGCACACCTTTAATGCTAGCACTTGGGAGGCAGAGGTAGGCGTATCTCTGTGAGTTCAAGGCCAGCCTGGTCTACAGAGTAAGTTCCAGGACAGCTGGAGCTACAGGGAGACCCTGTCTCAAAAAGACCAAAAAAGAAAAAAAGAAAAAGAACGTAGCTCAGAGATAGGTGACAGATTTGCTGTGCCATGCCAGAAAATACCACCTTTTATATTCTCATGGTTATGCTGGCTCTCATTTTAGAGCTCTGTGTATTAAAGCTGGTCCTCATTCTAGAGCTCTGTGTACTAAAACTTTTTTCCAATTGCTCAAACCAGGGTACAAGTCCTCTCTCCCTCTGCAGACCCTAGACAAGGACCCTCTGATTGCTAATGCACCCAGTAGCCCCCTGTTGGTACTGTGAAGTCCCTGCACTGGTATACTCATATAAGACTCAACCAGCTTGTCTTTTCAGTTGTAGAGAAAACGTCCACTAAGTACTGACTACCATTGATCTAGACCAAAACCATCAGGCAGAGCACCCAGAGCAGCCAAAATGGCAAACCAGATTTTGTTCCCTGTTAGACTGAGTTGGTTTTCCAAAGTAACTGGTTCCTTAAATATCTACAGAACAGTATCTAAGCTGGTTATCTGAAAATTTTATTTGTTACCTGTTAGACTGAATTTGGTTTCCAAAGTAACTATTTTAAGGTAATTTTTTATTTGTTTACTTTATAGGTATTTTCCTTTCAGGTCCCATTCAAGTTTGTTTTTATAGCTTTCAGACCTCTGAAGGCCTGATTTTGACCCTTCCTTATTAAAAGTTCACTAACAGATGTTTTTCTTTTCTTTTACCTAAACAGATTTCTGACAGCTGTGCTTCTGTCCCTCTGACCAGAGACCAATTTAAAAATCCCTGGATCCATTCATACTCTGGCACTTGGACAGTGGCACACGGTTTCCCCTGTGTACCTTATAAAAACTGCAATTTCTTCCCCAGAATGAAACAGCCTAAAAAAATAGACAACTGTAATGCATTCTAAGTAACTATCTTTAGACCTTATTATGTTTATTTTATTTTATAGAATCAGCATGTGCTTTTGCATATGCACCACTGCCCTGATCATCACAGCTTTCCCCAACAGTGTAGGCTGTGTTGTTGACTTCTTCTCTCATTCTAGGTTCCTGAATACCATTCTCCTGTACCCAACTTTGTGCTTTTGGTATTGAAAATTGATGAATTGTCTTTGCTTTGTATTGCCTTAGTAAGACTGAATGTCCCCTGTCACCTCATTCTTTAGCTTCTCCCTTGGTGAAATTGTCTTTAATTGTATTGTAATTTAAGTTATGGCTAGCCTTTAGTACAAATCGTATTATAATTCTGTTTTCCATCACTTGTTAAAATATTTGCAGAAGTTCATAGTTTTATAAGTAAAGGTGCAGAAAGTTTGGTGACAGCATGATAGAGAAACTGTATTAGCCACCTCGGCCTTGGCAATGTGAGGAAACTAATTAGGGCTGCATGCTGTAAATGACATTTTTAAAGATGTTTTCTCCAAATGAAAGCCTTTAAGTTGAACAGCAATATACAGCACTCTGTTCAGTACAAACACTAGGATAAAAAATATCTCATGTGTCATTGTGTGGATATACGTATGTGCATGTAATACTGTTAGCCTTTAGGAATTCTGTAATGTAGTTATAACATATTAATAATCTATCAGACCATTTTTTTTTCTCCAGATGAAAGCATTTATGTTTGATAGCAGTGTATGTGCCTCTGCTTAGTATAACCATTGTAAACTGTCATCACAAAAATTAATTGTTAGGGCTGGAGAGATGGCCTAGCGGTTAAGAGCACCGACTGCTCTTACAGAGGACCCAGGTTTGATCCCCAGCACCCACATGGTGGCCGAGAACCGTCTGAAACTCCAATTCCAGGAGAACTCCAGCTCCAGAGGAATCCGAGACCCTCTTCTGACCTCTGCAGCATTGCACGACACGGGTGCACAAACTTGCATGCAGACAGTACATTCATACACATACAGAAATAAATAAAATTAATAAAAAATTAATTATTAGAACCTTATGTATGAGTGTATGAAGTACTGTTAGCTTTTAAGAATTCTGTAGCCAGGTGCATGCCTTTAATCCTAGCACTTGGGAGGCAGAGGCAGGCGGATCTCTGTGAGTTCAAGGCTAGCCTGGTCTACAGAGTGAGATCTGGGACAGCTGAGACTAAAGGGAGATGCTGTCTCAAAACAAACAAACAACAAAAAAAAGATGGGCCGGAGAGATGGCCTAATGGTTAAGAGCGTCAACTGCTCTTGCAGAGGACCTGGGTTTGATCCCCAGCACCCACATTGCAGCTGAGAACTGTCTTTAACTCCAGTTCTAGGGGAATCTGACATCCTCTTCTGAACTCTGTGGTATTGCACAACACGGGTGCACAAACCAACATGCAGACAGTATATTCATACACATAAAAAAAAAGAATTCTATAATGTAGTTATAGCATATTAAAAATCTATCAGACCATTGATAGACAGTATAACTTTTTTTTTTTTGAGGCGGGGTCTCCCTGTAGCCCCAGCTAGCCTGGAGCTCACTCTGTAGACCAGGCTGGCCTTGAACTCACAGAGATCTGCCTGCCTCTGCCTACAGTACAACTCTTATAGAGTGTCATCACTAAAATTAATTTTTTTCAATATGTTCATATCCTTAGTACAAGGAAGTTGTATTACACAGCTGGAGATTCTCGGTACTGTGCAACCTGTGGACAGTCCTGAATGTTATAATTTTGACTATTTTATCTGAGATAATTGTAATATTATCATAGAGATTCATTGCTATTATAATATAAAAATTAGTGTTGCAACCAAAATTTTAAGTCTATCCCTTTGGCATATACTGCACACCTTGTTACAGTTTCAGGTGAAATGGACATATGTAAGTAGTGAGTTAGCCATACATAATAAAAATGTTTTATATATCTCTTGTTATACTTTGCATGTGTTACTTTTGATATTTTTTAGGAATAATTAGGTTTTCCTTACAGGGACCATATGGGACAGTCCAAATGAAACCAATTTTGGTGAGCTTGATTTAAGTCTACCTATTTCCTGTCTGCTGTAGGTATGTGACCCCTCCCTCCCTCCTTTCCTTCTCAAAACTATAATTCAGGATTGGGGGTGGGCAGAAAAACAAACTGAATGTTTATACTGAAACAGCCTTCATTTGAGATAGAACTGGAAGGTATTATTTTAAGGTTCTTTATTGTTTTAATCTTGTTTCTTGGGCTATGTCTAGTTAACCTAAATGTCTACTTAGCCTAAAAAAGGTTAAATTTCTCCTTTCATGGTTTAAATCCATTGTACTTAGAGTACCTAAATAGCCTTTATAGACCTTAAAGAACAAAACGTATGATCTACAGACTAGCTTCTTAATTCTAAAATGATGTGGGAGAGCCTAGCCCATTGTGGGCAATGCCATCCCTGGGCAGATATTTCTAAATTGTATAATAAAATAGGCTGAACATGGGCCAGAAGAACAAGCCACTAAGCAGCATTCCCTCCTAGCCTGTGCTGCAGTTCGTACCTCCAGGGTCCTGTCCTGAGTTCCTACCTCGGGATCCCTAAGTAATAAACTGTAACTTGGGAAATGTAAAGCAAATAAACCCTTTCCTCCCCAAGTTAGTATTAGTCAGAGTGTTTTGTCACAGAAACTTAGGATTTATTAAAGAATGCTTATGTCACTGTTCAAGCTTTATGTGTTTATGTCACCAAATTAATACAACTGATCCTCTTGGAGGTTTAACAACCATACTTTAAAGCTCTCTACTGATATGGCCAGAGGGATTTAAAGGGACAATTGTTTGGCCCTTGCCCTCTAAGGTCAACTTAAGTCCTAGGAGTCTGTGTGGGCACCTCTCTAAAATGTCCTATATCCTATGGCTGTGAGTCATCAGTCATCCTGGGCCAGGGAGGTCTTAGAGATTCACTTAAGGGACTCCAACCAGCCAGTGTCCAGTCTAAAGGAGGAAGATCAACATAGAGGAGAGGCTGCTCAGGCTTCAAAGGGAAGCCAGGCCAAGCAAAACCTGACTTTGCCCTCACGTAGATGGAACTGGTAAAAGAAAGGAGCCAGGCACTCCTCCAAGGCCTGAGTGATCTCTGAGGACCAGAACTTCAACTGACTTTAATAGCAGAATTAAATTAATTTATCTGAGCTAACTATATGGTTTTAAACACCCCAAGAGGAAACTATGATAAATAAAATAACTTATACCTTATTACCAGAGAGATAGGTGAGAGATCTACAGTGCCGTGCTAGAAATAGTTGAAAGGGGAGATATGCTGTGCTATGCTAAGAAGTACCACTTTTTATACTAACCTGTCAGAAATATTTGGGACTCATGGCTGATGCCTCCCCAGAACATATTGTCATGGTTACGCTGACTCTCATTCTGGAGCCCTGTGTACTAAAACTTTTTTCCAGGTCCTTAGAATAGCTTACAGGTCCTCTCTTCCTCTGGAGACTCTGGACAGGGACCCTCCAATGGCTAATGCACTCACTAGGCCTCCTGTTGGTACTGGGAAGCCTGTGCACTGGTACACTCATATAAGACTTAACCAGCCTATCTTTTCAGGTATAAAGAAACTATACACTAACCGGCTACTATTGGCCCAGACCCAAAACACCAGACATCCAGAGCAGCTAAGATGGAGACCAGATCCTAACTCTCTAGCCAGATACTCCCTTCCCAGAGAATTTGTCCCCTCTCAGCTCTAAAGCAGATACAGAAGAGAGAATGACACCCTTTCTCTTATTATAATCAAAGCCTAGACTGATACATCTGGCTTTCCCAGGATTCCAAGGGCCACACAGATGTCCACTCCCTCCAGAAGCTGTCAGTCAGTGACCTCACTTCCTCTTTACCTGAGGTCCTGCCTAAGCCTGCTAAAGGGCTTGCCCTGGTAGCCATTGTTGCTGTTAGCTGCCATGTGTTAACAGGCTTGCCAGCCCTGACTATTCCTGAAGTAAATATGTCCTGGAGTTACGTTAATCCTGGTATGTATGTCTTTTATCTGGGGTTCATGCCTGCATAGATCAAACCATATATGCACCATTTTAAAATTTCTGACACATATGTTACAGTAGCAAAAATTCCCTAAGAGAAAACTGGTCAAGAGAATAAAATCTATGGCTTTCTATGATGATTGTTAGATTGTTGGAGAGGAGAAAAGGATGGAATTGAGTTTAGAAATAAGAGCAGAGCCAAACTTATAACAGGATAAAGGAACATGTCCTTTATTCAGGGAACATAGCAAGGGACAGGTACCTTTCCATGGAAAGAAGCCATCTGCAGCCTAATGAAGTGGGATTAGGGTTCTTATAGGAAGTCCTCTGAACACAGCTGCATGAGTCTGCTTGGTGCCAGGGTCTGGTGTCCATGGGTGATTGAAAGTCTTCTTCTGCTGGGGGTGTCGTGGTGCATGCCTTTAATCCTAGCACGTGGGAGGCAGAGGCAGGTGGATCTTTGTGAGTTCAAGGCCAGCCTGGTCTACAGAGAGAGTTCCAGGCCAGCTGGGGCTACGGGGAGTCCCTGTCTCATAAAGACCAAAAAATAAAATAAAATAAAATAAAATAAAATAAAATAAAATAAAATAAAATAAAATAAATAATGTCTTCTTCCTCAGATTATTTTCTCAGTTAGGACAGGCAGTTATCTTAAGGCACTAAAGGAAACAGGTTGGCTCCATGAACAGTCTCCTTCAGTCCAGGAGTGACCAGTGATAAGGCTTGAACAAGGCCAGGCTGCCAATTTAGGGCCAGTTAGCCACTGAAATGAATGACTTTATGGCTTTCCTTAGCTTATGGCTCTCCTGCAATTCATACGTCGTATCAATGATCCTAGTTAAATTTGAGTAATTGTTGTGACCCAGTGGGCCATGTCTCAAGCCAGGAGAGAGAACGGTCACCACAACCACTGATTAGGTTTTTACCCAGCGACAGGACTAACTTGGGAACAGCAGTGGCACAGCACCAACAAGCCCCAGGGGCGACACACTGGAGTTCCAAAGTGATCCTAGTGTCTGGCTTCACCAGACCTCAGTCTCCCCATCTGTGGAATGGCAGCAATGATACCTGAACCACAGGTGGTGTTTGCAACTGAGAGAGGAGAGACAGATCTTATCACCCACAACACGTAAGGAGAGCACGCTATTATATCCATGTGTAATTTTTAAGTTTTTATTTTCATATTAACTTTCAGCATACAAAACAGTAGGTCTAATTATGACATTTTCTTTTTTTAATTTATGTATGTTTTTTATCAAATCTAGACCCATGTCCCCCACCCTATCCCCCATCCCACCAGAGCTCATGCATTCTTCCAAACATGCTTTTCATGCTCTTTCTCAGTCTTTCTCAATATTCTCCATGTGGAAGTTGACTGTTTTGAGCAGAAGTTCACTGTTTCAGTCAGTTCTTTGATGCAGAATTATGACATTTTCATACATACATATCGAGCCTTATTCACCTCCCCCCCATCACTGATTCCCTTCCTCCCTCTATATAGTCCCTCTTCTGTTTTCATGTTTTTTTTTTTCCTTTGGTTTTATTTCTTTATTTTTTTTATGTGTTTATGTGTATAAGTGTATTGCCTGATTGACCGTAAGTGCACCCATGCCATGCAATTGCCCAAGGAGTCCAGGAAGCGGAACATCAGATCTATAAAACCGGAGTTAAAAGATCCCGTGTCACAAAAAGTTGTTAGCTAGCATTGTGGGTGCTGGGATGCTGGGAACTTGAACTGAGTCTCTGACAAGAACCCCAGTGCACTTTACTGTTGAGCCACCTCTCGCCCCTTTGCTTTGATTTTTTTGAGACAGATTATCATCTACCCAGGTTGGCTTGGAACTCCCTAATTTAGCAAGATGGCCTTTGAACTTTGTACTCCTGTCTCAACCTAGTGATGTATGTGCTAAGATTACATGCATAGACCATCATACATGGTGATTGTTAGATTTGGGACTGAGGGGAGACCTGGCACAAGAGAGTAAACAGGACCTGACAGAAGGCTTGTTATGGTTGGTGCGTGTGGGCCCGGGCCTGAAAAACTCACTCTGTCTGACCAAGCTGGCCTTGAACTCACAGCATCCACCTGTCTTTCTGCCTCTTGAGTGTGCACGGATCTAAAGGCACGTGTGCCACAATGCACTGCCATAAAGATGGTTCTTAGCTACCATTTGGGTGCCTCTGAATCAAACACAGGTCCTCTGTAAAAAAAAAAAAAAAAACACTCTTAACCACTGAGACATCTCTCCAGC
Source organism: Rhizomys pruinosus (assembly GCA_009823505.1). Taxonomy (NCBI): domain Eukaryota; kingdom Metazoa; phylum Chordata; class Mammalia; order Rodentia; family Spalacidae; genus Rhizomys; species Rhizomys pruinosus. The sequence continues at coordinate 775,506 of VZQC01006815.1, forward strand.
CCTTGGCAGACTTTTTAAGGGGGAGAGTAGACAATATGGTGTGGACAATAAGGTAGATAAGGGAAAATAAGATATAGGGTGTGTGTACTTTGTGGTCTGTGAACAGCTTGAACACAAAAAACCAGGGCATTTCTCTCACAGCTGCCAAGCAAGGTTACAGTGATCTTTTCGCAAAGTGTAAGATGGTGTTCAAGGGTGAACACTTCTCAGGGTTTCAGGTCACGGTGACTGTAGTCTTACTAGTGATGAGGATTCAGACCCAGATCTCTCCGTGCATTGCTATGCAAGAGGCTCTGTGCCACCTGAGCTAAACCCCCAGCCTCTACCCTCCTGTTGAAAAACTGCCTCTAGAAATGTTTTGCAAGAGAGCCAGTGATCCTCACACAGACTCACTTGGTAACCAGAAGCAGGACAAAAGCCTGACGACTCTGCCTTCATTTTGGGTCTGCCTCTCCCTTGCTTTCACTGAAGAAGGCACAGGGTTAAGTTGTGACCCTTAAACTTTCCTCCTGAATCACATTGAATTCTAGGAAGGTTGAAATCTTGCAGGCCACGACCCCCTCCTACTTCTCAGGATGCAAAGAGTTATCCATGCTTGGTGAGACTGACCCAAGAGCAGAACTGGTCACCGTCTAAGAACCAGATTGCTGCCCTCAAGTGATAAGAGTGATAAAGACTGCTTTACATTTTGGTCACTGTAAGAAGGGCCAATGGATGAATCCCATTTAAGTGAGTAGTCCCTTTTTGCGCATTTAAATTTCATTTTCTTGGCAACTATCCCGTTTTTTTTTTTTTTCCCAGGGAAAAGGTCCAGTTTTCAAGGAGCCAATAACAGCAATGAAATTAACTTGTTCTTAAATTTCCTCCTTTTCAGTTCAGGGCNTGATTAATTAAGGGACATGCTATAAACCCCAGCTTTCATCTGAAAGTGACTAATTCAAAATTCCTCATAATGAAGTAAACTCCATTCCAGAGTTCATTCTTAAATATTTTCGGGGGTAAAAAAAAAGTATCAGAAAGCAAGTGTGTAACAAAGAAGCAAATACTACAGTGTATTTCATCTGCATAGGAAGATAATCTTTAAGGACACCAGCAATATTCATTAGCAACAACAGTATATGTCAATTAAGGATATCATTTATCGCCAGGCGTGGTGGTGCACTCGCTTTTAATCCTCGCACTTGGGAGGCAGAGGCAGGTGGGATCTTTGTGTGGAGTATTCAAGGCCAGCCTTGTCTACAGAGTGCGGATTCCAGAGACAGCTGGATGCTTCCAGGGAGACCCGCTTGAACGAAACAAAAAAAAAAAAAAAACAAAAAAAAAAAAGCAAAAAAAATTAAAAAAAGAAAAAAAACAAAAAAAAACGCAGAAAAAAAAAAAAGAAAAAAAAACGCATATCATTTATTGTTAAGCCAATCCAATATAGGACCTTAGCTTGGCAGATATATTAAATAATCCAAGATAGATGAGGATTTAAAAATTAAAAATAAAAATAGTTCGAGCTTGTTGTTGAGCATGCATAATCCACAGTTTTTGAGTGGCTACTGTGTGATGAACTGAACTGACTTTGACTGGAAGTGGAACAATTCCATCACACGCTCCGACTTCAATAGGGACTGGTCACAGTCCAAAAGCAAGAAGTGCCACTAAAAAATGTATAAAAATGTCACAGCAGCGACAGGGATATGAATACATATTGTATGGGAAATTCCTAGTAGGGCGGGGGCGGTATCACAATAGAGATGCTAATTTTATTATGTTGTCTCATTACTACTTGGATTCTGTTGTGTGGACCAAAACCTGACCAAAAAGCCATACCTGGTGAGCCGGAAAGGTAATGGCTTATATTCCATGGTGACAAACAGTCCACAAGGAGGGTAAATCAGAGCACGAAAAACAAGCAACCCTCATAGCAGGAACCTGGCTAGACATGAATGCAGGGACCTTGAGTCTTTCCCTTGATGGCTGCTTTGCTAAACTGGTTTGTGTCTCCCCTGGCTTGATTTGTTCAACCCTCCTTAGACAGCCAGGGCCATTCTTCCCACAGGTGCCTGATACCACCAGAGCGGGCTGAGCCCTCCTTGGATCAAATTACAGTTAAGAAATAAACCTCAAGAGCATTGCCCCAATGTAAATGGAGGAAAGGAATGGAAATCCCTTAATGGAGGTTCCCTCTTCCCAGGTATCTCAAGTTTGTGTCAAGTTTGTGTATAAAAGCTAAACCAGTACATAGTATTTACATGAAAATATTTCAGACTCCGAAATCCAAAACACTCCTGGTAGAAGCTTTTCAGGATGGGATACTCAATTTGTATATAGGGCGCCTTTTAGAGGGACAAGTCGAACAGTCAAATTTAGATGTCTTTAAAATAATTCAGAATTTTCAGGAATCTACCAAAGTCCTTTCTGTGGCATTGTGAGTGGTGAGTGGTGAGGGGGTCGCAGTGGTTTGGTGAGGTTGAGAGTGGTCGAGTCTCGGGTCTTTGACCTGTAGTTTATTGCTGGGTAAGAAGTGGTGACGTGTGGAGGGATTATCCTTACTTTCCAATAAAGAAAATAAAAAAAAAAACATAAATCTGTGTGTACACAAACAGGAATATTAAACTCTGCTGTGCAATGCACTGCAATAGTAAAATCTTGAATGGAAATAGCCAAAAGGTTATTCAACCGTGCAAGATGAAAGTCCTAGGTCTGCCAACAGCGCGAGACAACTCGTCAATGGCAAGAAAAAAGTCTTGCACCCATACTGTTTTCTTTGTTTTCTGGTGGTTTGTTTTTAAAAAGATATTGTTTAGTTAAATGGTGGGGGGCAGCGAGAGCTGCCTGGAAACACATTGTCACCTCTTAGGTGCCATGGATCTCTCGCCTGTACTGATAACAAGAGAGGAAGGATAATATTCTGAGAAGAAAAGGAAAAAAAGACGGAAGATAGAAAAATAGGAATGAGAAGGAAGCAGGAGAGCCAGCTCGCTCAGCGTGGTAAAAGCTACTCAGTGCAAAACACCTGTGATGCGGTGAGACAGACGGAGGAATTTGGATGTCCTGTCGGTACCCACATTGGAAAGGCGAGATCTGTAACGGCTGTCTCCTGAGAGGTTGTCTCTATTTTTTTGGAGAGGTGGCTTTTGACTGTCACAGGGACTATTGTGCATGGCATGTGATAAACAACCACACACAGCACACATACATTAACATTACACCCAACATGGTTAATTTTTTAATTTAAAAAACAATGGCGTTGATTCTTTTGTGACTGGGCTTATGGGTCTATACTTTGTTCTGTTACTATATCCCCATTTCTTCTAAAGGAATCATTTCAAAACATTTTAACAAAAATCCAGTTTAGAAGGCGGGAGAGATGGCCTAGCGGTAAGGAGCACCCGATCCGCTCTTACAGAGGACCCAGCGTTTCGGATCCCCAGCACACCCACATGGCAGAGAGGAACCGTCTGAAACTCCACTCCAGGAGAACTCCAGCTCCCGGGGAACCCGAGACCAATCTTCTGACCTCTGCAGCATGGATGCACAAAGCTGAACAAACCTGCATGGCCCGAACCAGTTACATTCCTACTACATACAGAAATAATAAGGAAAACTTGAAAAAAAAAAATCACTGGATTGCCTCTGATCCCAGTACTGTGGAGGCTGTTGTGACAATGTGACATAAACAGGATCTGACGTTCCAAGGTTCAAACTGGGGCTAAATAGCACATTCCAGGCCAAAACCTGAGCTACAACAGGGAGAGACAAAACAACAAACAAAACTATGTAGCTTATGCATGCAACAAGTAGCTTTTAACCCTAAATCTGTACCTGGACCTGTTCTAGATAGACTTGAATCTGCACATGCAGAGAGGCATCTCTAGTTCCAACTCCTAGCACAGGCCAGGCCACTGTAGCTCATGAGCATGGCCTTGTACTCTGTCTAACCATGGAGAGAGCTAATTACTATGGGGTGATCAAGCTTGACTTGATCTTGCTCAGACAGTCATGTATCCATATAGCAGCAGGCTTATGGGTTAGGAGATGGCTCATCTGCTAATAAGGGCTTGTGTGTGTTAAGTTTCCAGCACCAAGTGAAAGCCAGACAGTGAGGCATAGGACCCTACAGTGAGGATGAGGGTAGGGTACATAAGTGGCGGGGCGAGACCCCAGGCACTCTGGCAGTCCAAAATGTGGAAATGCTCAGGTTCACGGTGAGAGCCTCTGTCTTCTCCAAAAAAATATGTGGAGACCAATTAACTTAAAAAATGGCAGCTCAGCGGTGATGGTGCACACCACCTTTATCCCAGCACTCGATGAAGAGGCAGGCAATCCTCCTCCATTGAAGTTCAAGGCAAGCTTGGTCTTAGAAGAGTTCCAGGCCCGCTGGGGTACAGGAAGATCCTGTCTCAAAAAAAAAAAAAAAAAAAAAAACAAAAAAAAAATTACAATAATAATTCAGAGAAGCAACTGAGAAGCTAGATCTATATGTTGACTTTTGCCTCCATATGCACACTGTTCATGTGACACACACACACACACATACAAACACAGCCATGCATACATACATACACCACAGTGTTCTAGGATATGATTGTCTACAAAATGATTCATTCTAGCTTCCCTCAATACTCCCTTCAGCTTCCGTTTGCGTTCCTCTTTGAATATTAATGGCATCTCAACTCCTTAGAGGTTCTGTGTTAGATGTCAGGTGACAAGAAAATGAGAAAGAGAACAGGAAGAACAAAAAGAAATAAATACCTCAGTATATTCTGTGCAGGGTCTACTGAGTCTCCCTCTTCCTCTGGCCATTGCAAGGAGGAAAGGGAAGAAAAAAAAATAGGAAACATAGAGGAGGAATGAATGAACTCTATTAGAGTAGGACTGCTGATATGTTTTAAAAATTGTAAGAGCTGGCATAGTGGCACATGCCTTTAATCCCGAACACTCAGATGCAGAGCAGCGTTCTTGTGAGTTCAAGGCCAGACCTGTTCATATGTGAGCTCTCAGGCCAGCTTGGATCTTGATAACGAGGAAGGGAGACGGTCTCAAAAGACAAAAAAAATTGTGTAATTCACATTTATTTTGTGTGGGAGGGGAGGTATTGTGTGGAGTCACAAAAACAACTAATGGAGTTTCTTACTTCCCACTCTTTAGGTCCCAGAATCAAGCTCAGTTGTTAGGCTTGGCAGCAAGTGTCTTTACTCAGTGAGTCATTTCAAGGGCTCTGGTAACCTATTTTATTGTTTCATCTGAAATTATGTTTTTTTAGGATTCCCGCATGTGGTTTAAATATTCATGTTAACGATTCTCAAATTTCCCTAGCTAATTTTAAATAATATCATAATTATGATTATAAACTACTTACATTTACAAAATACTTGCATTTACACGTGTCTTGATAATTTATGAAATATTTAATATCATTAAATTATATATATAACATTCCATGTTACAGAATACTTGCATTACAATGTGTATTTCATATATCTGTGTAAGGTCTGAGAACACCAAGCACAGTTGTTCTAAATGCAGTGTGGTCACTCACCTCAGAGCGGCTGAGCTACCCTGGGCCTGCGCCCTGGAGCCTGGGACCGCCGGCTCCTCGCAGCCTCCTGCCACCAGCGGCAATGGCAAGCGCTGCAGCCTCTGCCGCCGCCGCCGAGGAGGGGGAGGGGAAGGAGGAGGCTCGCACGCGAAGCACCGCTTGGCTTCCCGCCCGGAGGCCGCCATGATGGCGAGGTCGGCGCGGTTTGGAACCGCCGGGGATGGGGCTTTGGTCGATGCTCCTGCAGTTCCCCGGCCGCCGCGCCGGCTTCCCCCGCAGCTACAAGGCGCCAGCTTGGTCCGGAGCTAGCAGGGCCGCTGGACGAGCAAACCCGGGGCGCAGCCGAGGGTGGCGCATGCTGCCCGAAATGGTTGCTAGTCTGGAGAGTACTTTCGTCCGCCTGCTCCCCAGCGGGGAATTAGGACCTCCAGGGTGTCGGGGCGCTCCAGACCGGCTCCCCCATATTGTCCTCGGCGAGTCTTGGCGGGTCCCATCCTCACCCCAGCCTTTGAAATGGCCTTTGCCTCTGTAGTTCAAAGCCCTACGCAGTTACTTTAAAGTTTTGTTCCGAGCAAGACGATAATTTATTCGCTCGGTCGTTAGGTGAACATTCTAAGGGGGGCTCTGAAGATGCACCTGTAGGCAAACCAAAGGCCTATTTAGGGAAATTGTCCGTGTTTTCTTAAGTTCTTGTTCGTGGCTCTCCTTATATGAAGCAGTAAGTGCGTGCCTAACAAATGAGTACACTGGGGAAATAATTGAGACTGAGGACATAAGAGGGGTACTTTTGATTTTAAGTGTAATCTGGAGACTACGTCCATCAGAATCACTAATGTAGAGATTAAACAGCGTCAGCCGATACCTAGAATCTTAGCGTGTTGGACAAGGAACCAGCATTTTTAACACTTCCTATCCCCCACTTTCCTGGAGGCTTTTTTGTGCACCACAGTGTGCAGTAGATAATTACAAAAAAAAAAATAAAAAAGTGTGTCAGAAAACAGCTTAATAAATAAGCATTTATTTCCAAGAACACCAATATTTCTCAAAACATCCACACTCTCTCTTTTCCTTCAAGTTCGACAAGTTCACGAAATCTTTTTTTTTTTTTTTTTTTTTTTTTTTTTTTTTATTTTTTTCTTTTATGTTCGTCCTTTTGAAACAGGGTTTCCCTGTGGCCCAGCTGTCCTAGAACTCACTCTGTCCACCAGGCTGGACTTGAAACTCACAGAGATCCACCCCTGTCCCGTGGACCTCCCAAGTCTAGGGATAAAGGCTATCGTGCACCACCAAGTCCGCTGAAATCTTTAAAGCTGTTGCCAGTCATTTCTTACCTTGTTTGCCTACTATCATGTGGAGATGCTGCTGCCCTAGATTCCTTCTGGTATTCCCTTTGCCCACTGACAGCTTTGGTCTCTCCTCTCTCTCTCTCTCTCTCTCTTCTCTCTCTCTCTCTCCTTCTGCTCAGAGAAGAGGACGTTAGGGACATTTAAGTAGATCCCATTACAATTTAAAGTTAATATATAAAATTTCCCTTTTTTTTTAATTTTTTTTATTTATGTGTTTGAATGTACTTCTGCATGTAGGGGCACCGATTAGTTGCCTGTCATCCCGATAACTAATAGTCTATTGGACAAGCTCACGTCGGCATCGGTCAGAAGAGGGCTGTCAGATTCCCCTGGAACTGGATTCTCCTGGAATGGAGCTTACAGATTTGGTTCTCAGCCGCCTGTGGGTGCTGGGGATCACCAAATCCGGGTCTCTGCAAGCGCAGAGCTTCTTATACCACTACGGCCATCGTCTAGCCCTAAATTAACAATCTATTATTTTTTTATATATATCTTTTTTAAAATTCTTTTTTTTTTTTTTTTTTTTTTGTCTTTTTGAGACAGGGTCTCCATGTAGAGCTAGCCAGACTGTCCTGGAACACACTCCTGTAGACCAGAGCTGGCCTTGAAACTACAAAGATCCACCTCCTCCCTGCCTCCCAAGTGCTAGGATTTAAAAGGCTGTTGCGCCCACTCCTACAGTTCCCTCCGCTATAAACTTGACAGTTACTTCCAAGACCATCTGCGTAAGTGTGACTTAAGGAAATCTGAGTCTCACAAATGATTCCTAGTTTTTGCTGACTAGATGAAAGATGGTATGCACTACTCTCCTGTTGAGTTTGTTGTTAAGATCACAGATATAGGTACAGGAATCCTTTCCCGTGAGCCCTCTACATCTTAGTCATAGTGGAGAATTCAATCTGCGACTACTGTTGTTCAGTGGCTTCATGGTTTACCTTTAAAACATTCCTATTGTGTGTATGATCACTAAGCATCTTTCTTATACATGTCTGTCAGAAGTGAACATTGAGCTGGCCACAGACCTATGGGTTAAAAACACGACCAAATATAAGGAAGGGTATAATCTTAGTTTGAAAGAAGTAAGAGAGCTAAGAGATACTGCTCAGATGGAGAACTGTGAACTGGTCCTTCCCATACTGAGCTGAGAACAAGCTAGGGATCCAAGACCCTGGAGAATCCTGAAGTCACAGAAACTTCACTCTCTCAGTCTACAAATGCCTTGCTCTTGAGGAGATATACTGATTTCCTACTGAAAACTTCCACATATTCAGAAAGTGTTAGGAGGCCAAGGATGGGAAGTTCTTGAAGAGAATCATTCTGAGAAAGGTCAGAGTCTACACTGTCTTGAGTAAAATTCTTTAAGGCCCTGATTGACTAACTCGATGGTTCATTTCTTTCTTAATATATTATATTTTTTATTTTTATGTGTTTTTTTTTATTTATTAACTTTACTGTTGTTTCTGTCGCATGTAGGTGTTGTGTACGTGTCGCGCAAGCTGCTGGGAGGTCAGAAGTGGGTGTCGAATTCCCCTGGGAAATGGAGTTAAAGACGGTTCTCAGCTTGCCATGTCGCTGGTGCTGGGGATAGAACCGGGGTCCCCTGCAAGACGCAGTCAGTCGGTGCTCTTAACCGCCTAGCCATTCTCTCCAGCCCCTCTGTTCTCGCATTTCTAAACTTCTCTCAGGCTGTGGAAGAACTGGGAGGTCCTTGGGTAATATAAATCAGGGAATTCTGCCATTTTGGTAACTTTTTTGCAAAGCAGCTTTCCCTCCATCCAGAACCTTTCTTCACACTTCTCTTCTCCTCTCCTCCAGAAAATTCCAACTGAATAATTTCTGTTTCTCTCTTGGTCTCAACATTTCCTTCATTCACCCCCCCCCAAGACTAAGTACTTTGACCCTTTCCTCAGTGACCCAGGACTTAAAACTTAGCAAACATTATCCTTCCCTCCTTCATTCCCCTCCACCTTCCTTTTACAGGGTCTCATGTACCCTAGTCCAGCCTCCAATTCATTATACAGCTGAGGGTAACCTTGAACTCCTAAACCCTCTGTCTCCACCTCCCAAGTGCTGGGATTACAGACCTGGGCCACTGTGCCCAGTTTCTGTGTGCTAAGGATCAAACTAGGTTTGACCCTTGTTTGATCCTTAGGGAATGGGAAGCAAGAACTCTGCCAACTGAGCCATTCCTAGGCCCTACATTAGCTCCCTTTCTTGCTTCATTCTTGGAGGTGCCACCCCGCCCCCAGGTAGATATTATTATGGTCCCATTTTAAAATGGAAAAACTGGGACATATAGATGTTACTTGCCCCAAAACCCGAGATGGAACCAGGTTGGATGCAGTGGTTTCAGCCTTTAATCACAGCACTTGGAAGGTGGAGGCATGCAGATCGCTATGAGTTCAAGGCCAGCCTAGTTTACATAATGAGACCTTGTTTCAAAGAGAGACAGGGACAGAGAAAGGAAACCGGTACTGAGCTTGACTTGCACCAGGGTTTAGATGCCAAGTCATACCTGCTCACAAAGCGCAAAAGAAATTTAGTGGCCCATAGCCAACATTTCATAAAGAAATAGATGTGGGCTGGAGAGATGGCCTAGCGGTTGAGGGTGCCAACTGCTCTTGCATAGGACCGGGGTTCGATTCCCAGCGCCCACATGGCAGCTGAGAACCATCTGTAACTCCAATTCCAGGAGAACTCCAGTTCCAGGGAAGTCTGAGACCCTCTTCTGACCTCCGTGGCGTTGCACGATGCGGGTGCACAGACCTGCATGCAGACAGTACATTCATACACATACAAAAAAAAATTAAAAAAATAGATGTTGGAGAATATTAAACTTAGTAAGGTTTGGGGTCTGGAGAGATTCCCCATCAGTTAAGAGTGCACACACACTGCTCCTACAGAGGACCCATGGTGGGAAGCTCACAACTATCTGTAACTCCAGCTGCAGGGGATCTGGCTCCCTATTCTGGCCTGCACAAGCACTTGCACAATACATATCAAACACAATAAAATAAATAAAAAAAAAAAACTTTAAAAAATATTTTATTTTTTATTGTCTGTGTATGAGTGTTTTGCCTGCTTGCACGTATGTGGCATGTGTACCACATGCATGCCTAGTACCCCCAGAGACAGAAGAGGATGTTGGATACCATAGAACTTGAATTACAGACACTTGTAAGCTGCCGGTGAGTGCTCAGGACTGAACCCATGGCCTCTGCAAGAACAGAACATGCTCTTAACCACTGAACATCTCTCTAGGCCGCCCCCCAAAAAATCTTTCTAAAAACCCAAAAACCTTGCTGGGCGTGGTGGCACACACCTTTAATCCTAGCACTTGGGAGGCAGAGGCAGGCGGATCTCCATGAGTTCAAGGCCAGCCTGGTCCAGAGAGTGAGTTCCAGGCCAGCTAGAGCTACACGGAGATCCTGTCTCAAAAAGACCAAAAAGAGGGAAAAAAAAAAAAAAACAAAAAAACTTAAGGGTTTTAGAAACCTGTCCGATTTTTTAATATAAATATTCTAATTATCTTAATAATCAGCACTTGTGTGTGGAGAGCATGCCTTTAATCCCAGCACTTGGGAGGCAAAGGCAAGAATATCTCTGTGACTTTCATGCCAGCCTGGTCTGCATAGCAAATTCTAGAACAGCTAGGGATACAGGGAAACCCTGACTCAAAAAGACCAAAAAAGAAAAAAAGAGAAAAAAAATGTCAAATTATACAAACTATTACCAAGGTTAATATGAGGGTATAGATACTATAGATCGTCTTATTTCATCATCTTACACTAATTTTCAACATTCTTAAGATTTACTGAGATTCAGGGACTTGGAGAGATGTCTCAGCAGTTAAGAGCACTGTCTGCTCTTGCAGAGGACCCTGGTTTAGCTAACAATCATCTGTAACTCCAGTTCCAAGGGAATCCTATGCCCTTTTCTGACCTGTGTGGGTATTGGGTAACATAGATGCACTTATTTGCAGGCAATACACTCATAAAAATAATAAAAATTTTTTTAAAAGAATAAATAACAAAAAACTTTATTTTATTTTATTTTTATTTTATTTTTATTTCGTATGTGTATGAATTACTGCCTACACTATCGTCGTGCACCCGTGTCTGCAATGCCGCGGAGGTCAGAAGAGGGTCTCGGATTTCCCCTGGAACTGGAGTTCTCCTGGAATTGGAGTTTCAGATGGTTCTCAGCCGCCATGTGGGTGCTGGGGATCGAACCCGGGTCCTCTGTAAGAGCAGTCTGCACTCTTAACTGCTAGGCCATCTCTCCAGCCCGGCACATGCCTTTAATCTCAGCACTTGGAAGGCAGATGCAGGTAGCTCTCTGTGAATTGAAGGCCAGTCTGGTGTACATAGGAAGTTCCAGGCCAGCTGAGGCTACAGGGAGACCCTGTCTCACAAAGACCAAAAAAAAAAAAAAAATTTAATGACATTCAACGAGAGCCGACTACTCTTGCAGAGGACCCAGGTTCGATTCCCAGCACCCACATGGCGGCTAAGAACTGTCTTTAACTCCAGTTCTGGGGTAATCTGACACCCTCTTCTGACCTCCGCAGCATTGCAGGACACGGGTGCCCCTACTTACATGGGGACAGTACACTCATACACATAAAATAATTAAAAAAAAAAATTATTGCCCCCAGCCAGCCTGGCTGACCTGCAAAGGAGAATGGAGATTGCTGTCTCAGAACACCAAGGCTGCCTGTTGGGTGGAGATTTTTGGCTAAAATACATCAGAGATTATTCTGCCACCACAAGGAGCACATCAAGTCTTTTGCATGCAAACGCTGTGTCAACAGGGCTTTCTCAGCACTGCCCTACACTCCAATTCTCCTGGCTCCTCTTACCTGGTTCTTTCTGAGCTTACTGATGAGGCTATGGGGTAAAGGAGATTCTGGTAGCCTCTACCCAGGTATCTTGCCCTCTTTTTTTTTTAAGATTTTTTTTTGGAGGGTCTTTTTGAGACAGGGTCTCCCTGTAGCCCCAGCTGTCCTGGAACTCCCTCTGTAGACCAGGCTGGCCTTGAACTCACAGAGATCTGCCTGCCTCTGCCTCCCAAGTGCTAGGATTAAAGATGTGTGCCACTATGCCCAGCTTGGTTTTATTTCTTTATTTTTTTTATGTGTATAAGTGTATTGCCTGTATGCATGTAAGTGCACCCATGCCATGCAATGCCCAAGGAGGCCAGAAAGAGGACATCAGATCCTCTAAACCTGGAGTTACAGATCGTTGTCACAAACAGTTGTTAGCTAGCATGTGGGTGCTGGGAATTGAACCTGAGTCCTCTGCAAGAACACCCAGTGCTCTTTACTGCTGAGCCACCTCTCCAGCCCCTTTGCTTTGATTTTTTTGAGACAGATTATCATCTACCCAGGTTGGCTTGGAACTCACTATTTAGCCAAAGATGGCCTTGAACTTCTGATACTCCTGTCTCAACCTACCAAGTGCTAAGATTACATGCATAGACCATCATACATGGTGATTGTTAGATTTGGGACTGAGGGGAGACCTGGCATGAGAGAGTAAATAGGACTCCTACAGAAGGCTTTGTTTAGGGTGTGGGTGTGGCCGGCCTGAAACTCATTCTGTAGTCCAGGCTGGCCTTGAACTCACAGACATCTGCCTGCCTCTGCCTTCTGAGTGCTAGGACTAAAGGCATGTGCTACCATGCCTGCATTAAAGATGGTTCTTAGCTACCATGTGGGTGCTGGGAATCAAACCCAGGTCCTCTGTAAGAGCAGTTGGCACTCTTAACCACTGAGACATCTCTCCAGCCCCTTGGCAGAATTTTTAAGGGGAGAGTAGACAATATGGTGTGGACAATAAGGTAGATAAGGGAAAATAAGATATAGGGTGTGTGTACTTTGTGGTCTGTGAACAGCTTGAAAAAAAACAGGGAATTTTTGTCTCCCAGTAGCCAAGCAAGGTTACAGTGATCTTTTCGCAAAGTGTAAGATGGTGTTCAAGGGTGAACCCTTCTGGGGTTTCCAGGTCAAGGTGACTGTGGTCTTACAGTGCTGAGGATCAGACCCAGTGCTCAGTGCATGCTATGCAAGAGCTCTGCCACCTGAGCTACACCCCCAGCCTCTACTTTCATGTTGAAACTGCATCTAGAAGATGTTTTGCAAGAGAGCAGTGACTCCTCACACAGACTCACTGGGTAACCAGAAGCAGGACAAAAGCCTGACGACTCTGCCTTCATTTTGGGTCTGCCTCTCCCTTGCTTTCACTGAAGAAGGCACAGGGTTAAGTTGTGACCCTTAAACTTTCCTCCTGAATCACATTGAATTCTAGGAAGGTTGAAATCTTGCAGGCCACGACCCCCTCCTACTTCTCAGGATGCAAAGAGTTATCCATGCTTGGTGAGACTGACCCAAGAGCAGAACTGGTCACCGTCTAAGAACCAGATTGCTGCCCTCAAGTGATAAGAGTGATAAAGACTGCTTTACATTTTGGTCACTGTAAGAAGGGCCCAGACTGACTCCATTTTAAGTGTAGTTACCATTTTGAGCATTTAACTTTCAATTTTCTGGAAACTACCCAGTTCAGGGAAAAGGTCAGTTGTTCAAGGAGCCAAGAACAGCCAATGAAATTAAACTTGTTCAAACTTCCTCCTTCCAGTTGCAGGCTGTATCTAAAGATAACTGTTGGTATGCATTTGGCAACTCATGCAACCTGCTATTATCCAATAAGACTAGAAGTTACCCAAACCGCATTGAAATTCCCTAGACCCTGTATAAAAGGCCTTCAAGCCAAGTAATCAGGGTCAGAGCTTTCTTTCTCCCACCCCAGCATGCTGGTTTACTGTTTGCTGAAATAAAGTCTTGGTTTTCCATCCTTCGGTGTGTCTGGTGTGGATTCTCGGACCCCAACATCTTGGGGGCTCATCCGGGATCCCCCTAAGACCACTGGAGGACTAGAGACATCTCATTCAGCCAGCCGTGTCTTTTGGGTAAGAGAGGGCTTGTTTCTTTTCACTTTCACTTTTGTTCTGGTTAAACTCAAGTTTCTGGTTTGGGCATTCAATACAGAGAAACTGGGTGCAGTATCGCTCCTTGAGTGTGGAGATGGGGGACACTCCAACTCTTCACTGGTAGAGTGCGACCAGGGGGTTCGCCTCAGTGATTTGGAATCTGGGCGAGGGGTCCAGATTTTTTGTTCTGGTACTGGCAGGAGGCCGGCTCCAGGTGCAGTGTTTTTTCTATTCATGTCTTCATAGTCTTTAGTGTTTTTTTTTTTGTTGTTGTTGTTGTCGTTGTTGTTCTATTGTCTGTTGCTTTTATTTTCATTCTCTGAGATCTCAAAATGGGAAATTCTAAATCTACACCCACTCCTTTGTCCCTGGTCCTTGACCACTTTGAGGATTTCAGGAAGGCTACCAGATGGTCTAGTCAAATCTCCCCTGGGAAACTCCGGACCCTATGTGAACTGGAATGGCCAACCTTCTTGGGGGTTGGATGGCCATCAGAAGGCTTTTGATAAACACTCTGTTAATGGAGTTCTTCAGGTTGTTTTTGGAGACCCTGGGCATCCAAATCAGCAGCCCTATATCATTGCCTTGTAGGAACTCATTCACAGTTTTCCCAAGTGGCTGGACCCCTTTCTTCCTCCATCCCAGAAGAGAGTCCTGGTTGCCAAGGCCACACAGCCCTCAGAATGCCAATCCCCACCTAAAATCCTCCTGGCACCAACAGAGGATGAGGACCCCTCCTATAACTCTACCTCCCAGCCAGGCCCTTTGGCCCCAGCTCCCCTCCCTTTGTCCCCACTGTCCAGTGCTTCATAGGTGGACTCCAGTCCACCTGTTCTCATACCTATTCTGGGAGGGAAATCAGCCAGAGATTTTTCCCTCTCAGGGTTATGTCCCCCTGGATGAGGGGAAACAGAATTTCTGGTTTATACCTCCTTTACCTCTTCTGATTTGTATAACTGGAAGAGACAGAATCCCCCCTTCTCTGAGAAACCTCAGGCTCCAACTGACCATCTAGAGTCGATTTTCTGTACCCACCAACCCACCTGGGAGGACATCCAGCAGCTCCTCCAGGTCCTTTTCACTACCAAGGAAAGGGAGAGAATCCTGCGCCTGGCCAGAAAGTCAGTCCTGGGCTCTAATGGCCGTGTGACTGATGACCCAAATGAGATTGACCAGGTGTTCCCAAGAACCTGACCTTCTTGGGACTCCAACACCCCTGCAGGTAAGCAGTCACTCTAGGTCTACTGCCAGATTATAATGGGGGGGTCTCCTAGCGGATGCTAAATGGCCCACAAATTTATCTAAGGTAGGGCAGGTAGTTCAGGAATCTAATGAGTCCCCAGCAGTATATTTGGAAAGCAGTATATTTTGGAAGCCTATCGCACCTACACCCCAATAGACCCCACAGTGCCAGAGAATTAGAGAGCCATTAATGTGGCCTTTATGAGCCAAGTGGCCCCTGATATTAGAAAAAAATATACAGAAAATTGAAGGCTTTGAAGGGAAGAACCTCTCCGAATTAATGGAAATTGCCATGAAAACTTATAACAACCAGGACTCCCTGGAGGACTGCCAGACCAAAAAGCTGGCAAGGATCCTGCTTGCCCAAAGCACCCCAGAAGAGCTACACTGTGGAACCAAGGCCAATGCCCCCCAGCATTGCAGCATACCAGTAGGCCATGGCCCCGTCTTATGATTTGTTGCTAGTGGCCAAGGACACAGAAACCTGCCTAAACGGCATGTACAAACTATTGCAGCTGCTAGGGGAACTGGGGTAGTGTGTCTCAGTGAAAAAGGCTCAAAACTGTGTTTTGGAAGCCTCCTATTTGGGATTTCATCTCAAGGGGGGGCAATGATCACTCTCTCAGCACAGAAACAGACTATCCTTAGCATCCCCACCCCAACAACAAACAGGCAAGTGAGGGAGTTCCTTGGGTCAGCAGGGTTTTGCAGACTCTGGATCCCGGACTTTGCAGAGCTGGCAAGGCCCTTGTATGAGGCCACTAGAGGCCAGGAAGTGGACTTTACATGGACCCCTGAGCAGGAGTCAGCCTTCATTAAGATCAAGGAGGCCTTGCTGTCTCCCTGTGCCCTGGCTTTGCCAAACCTGGACAAACCTTTCCAGTTGTTTGTAGATGAGGCAGATGGGATGGCAAAAAAGTCCTGACCCAGACCCTTGGCCCATGGAAGGGACCAGTGGCCTACTTATCTATGAAACTTGCTCTTGTCCGTCAAGCTGGGCATTGCCTCAAGATCATTGCAGCCCCCACACTGCTGACCAAAGACTCTGATAAGCTTACTCTGAAAAGCTTACTCTGAGTCAGCCCCTTGTCATAACCACCCCCCATGCTATCGAGGGGATGCTCCATAGCCCACCTGATGGATGGATGTCCAATGCCCGACTAACTCACTATCAGTCATTACTACTAGACCAGCCCTGAGTAACATTTACCACCAGTACAGCCCTGAACCCAGCTACCCTGCTACCCACCCCGGACCTGGAAGTTGAGCCTCATGACTGCTTGGAGATCCTCAAGCACCTTCAAGGACTGAGACCAGACCTCACCAACGTGCTGTTGGATAACCAGACGTCACCATGTACACTGACGGAAGCAGCTTTGAACAGGATGGGATCAGGTACACCAGGGCAGTGGTGGTGGATGAAGAAGGGCCTTCATGGATACAATCTCTGCCACAGGGGACTTCTGCCCAGTGGGCAGAGCTCATAGCCCTCATGGCTGCTCTCAGAATGGGCCAGGGGTGAGCAGTCAACATCTACACCAATAGCCGTCTTTGCAATGGCCCATGTACACAGGACCATATATCAGGAGAGAGGACTTCTGACAGAGGAGGGAAAGACTATTAAAAATAAACAACAAATTCTAGACCTATTGGCTGCCATTTGGCTGCCAAGTCGAGTGGCCATTATCCATTGCCCAGGCCACCAGAAAGGGGCTACGACAATAGCAAAAGGAAACCACTTGGCTGACCAGGAGGCCAAGAGAGCGTCCGTTCAAACCCAGGCAACAGTGATGGCAGCCCTCAGCCTGCCTGCTCCAGTGCTACCCCACACTCCAACATACTCCCCAGAAGATGCCAAATACATCCAGAAACTCCCACATTCCTACCAAAAGAAAGGATGGACTTATACTAAGACTGACCTGTTGATATTACCATCAGCCATAAGATCCCTGATTAAACAACTACATGAAGGAACCACCTGGGCATAAATAAGCTGACAGCACTCATAATGCAAGATACCACATACCTCATTTGCATCAGATGGTGTGTGATGAGGTATCAAGATGCATGGTCTGCCAGGCCACAAATGCTGCCACCCCCGCCTCTACCACTTTGGGAAAGAGGGAAAGAGGAATGGCCCCAGGAGTTCACTGGGAGGTGGACGTCACCGAGATTAAGCCTGGTAGGCACATGTGAGTATCGTCTAGTTTTTGTAGATACCTTCTCAGGGTGGGTGGAGGCCTTCCCCACCAAGAATGAAGCTGCTTTAACAGTGGGGAAGAAGCTCCTGGATGAGATCGTTCCTAGGTATGGACTTCCTGCAGTAATCGGTTCAGATAATGGACCGGCCTTTATCTCCCAGGTAACCCAGGCCTTAGATAAGATCTTGGGGACTAATTGGAAATTACATTGTGCATATCATTCCCAAAGCTCAGGTCAGGTAGAAAGAATAAATAGGACCCTTAAGGAGACCGTAACTAAATTAATCCTGGAGACTGGGGGTGACTGGGTGGGGTTTCTTCCCTTCCCTCTGTTGAGAGCAAGAAACACTGCATACGTACAAAGCTAACCCCTTATGAAATTATGTTTGAGAGGCCACCTCCCCTCTGCCCCAGACTCAAGGATGACCTGCTAGCAGAGGTCACTCACTAACCAGGACATCCTAATGTCTTTACAGGCCATCCAGAAGAATCAAGACCACCTGTTCCCGCTGATCAGACATGTCCACAGCCTGCCTCCTGTGAAACCTCACCCCTTCTGGCCAGGAGTCCTTGTCTGGGTGAAGAGACACCATAGAGAAACCCTGGAGCCCAGGTGGAAGGGATCACATACACTGAGATCCTCACCACTCCAACTGCTGTGAAAGTGGATGGACTGAGAACTTGGATCCATCACTCTGACCTCAAGCCTGCAACTGACGCCAGAAGGGAGAATAAGTGATGGACCGTCGTCAGAGACAATGAGGACCCTCTAAAGATAAGACTTCAGGCAGGACTCTGATAGTGACCTTGACTTTGTTATCACTAATGTCTGGGCTTTGGACAAAACCCTCATATCCCTTACAACCTGATTTGGGTCGTGAAAGAGACTAGTTCAGGGGCAATTCTTAACTCAGCCTCTAAGACTGCTCCTTTGAACACCTGGTGGCTCGAGTTACTATTTGATTACTGCAGCCTCTTGAGGCTGACCTACTCCAGGAGTGGATGCCCCTACATTAAGTATTACTTTTACGCCTGCCCCCAGACCAAGTGCAGAAGTTCTTGTGGAACAATTAGTGAATACTTCTGTGCTGAATGGGGTTTCAAAACAACCGGACACACCTATTGGGGAACTAAGGGAGGTGATGATATCTCCCTAACACTGATAGATCCTAAACCATTCCCTCACTGCTACTCACCATCTGCCCAAGTGATTAAAATGAAATTTTCTGAGATGGGCAAGTGGAAAACAGATTGGACACTAGGAAAAATATGGGGAATTGGAGGGTATGGCCACATGTGGGAGTACAATCCCAGACCTCTGATCACTATCTATTGTTCATGCATGGTACTCGGGACCAGGTATGACCTGATATATGACTCCCCTGAGGAAGAGGATGATAGAGTCTAAGATTAGCTTCTAGGCTGGGCGTGGTGGCACATGCCTATAATCCTGGCACTTGGGAGGCAGAGGTAGGCAGATCTTTGTGAGTTCAAGGCCAGCCTGGTCTACAGAGTGAGTTCCAGGACAGCTGGGACTACAGGGAGAACTTGTCTCAAAAAGAACCAAAAAAAAAAAAAAAAAAGATTAGCTTCCAGTCTACAACTCAAGGGGAGAATGTAAGAAGGGACCATACCACTGACTCCATTTTAGGTGTAGTCACCATTTTGAGCATTTAAGTTTCAGTTTACTGGAAACTGCCCAGTTCAGGGAAAAGGTCAGTTGCTCAAGGCGCCAAGAAAAGCCAATGAAATTAAACTTGTTCAAACTTCCTCCTTCCAATCGCAGGTTGTGTCTAAAGAGAACTGTTGATATGTGGGGGCAGATGCACTGATCCAATCATGAGTTGCCAAATGCAATTAACCCTGCTATTATCCAATAAGGCCAGAAGTTTCCCACACCACACTGAAATTCCCCTAGACCCTTTATAAAAGGCCTGTTAGCCAAGTAATCCGGGTTGGGGCTTTCGCTCTCTACCACCCCAGCATGCTGGTTTACTTTTTGCTGAAATAAAGTCCTGGTTTTCCATCCTTTGGTGTGTCTGGTGTGGATTCTCGGACCCCAGCAGTCACCTTGCAGAAGGAGAACTAAGACTATGATTGTCCAGACTACTTCTTGACCAGGACTGCTTAATTACCAGACATCTTTCCCTTTGTGCCAATTCTTCCTCTATTTAAGCCAAAAGGTCATGTCAGTACCCAAAAGATGGACCTAGAATCATTAGAGAGACTCCTTTTCTGTGTCTCTTCCCTATTTGCCCACACTGAATAAATCTTTTCTTTCTGGTTTTCACCATCACCCCTCTCTTTACTTTGGCACATTGGGGGTGGGTGGCTGATTCTAATTTGTTGGGACTGCTGGAGCCCAGACTTTTTTCCTCAAAACTGCAACTACAATGTTGTGCACATGTGTGCATATCTGCACATTGTAAGGTTGTAGCCTACCTAAGTCAGGGATTTCAGGAGGCCAACTGAGGCATAAGTTCCAAGAAATAATTATCCTGGACTGTATTCCTGCAACCCGAGAAAAGTTGCCATGACATCCTGCAATCCTGCCTCACAGACCAGAACCAGGCCTCAGTCTCTTTCAAGATGCTTCTACTGATAGCAGACACAGACCCACCTACCCACATTGCCCCATCTCCTCGCCCCCCCCCCATTTCCTTGTAAACTCACTCCCTTGTGTGCCTGGGTATAAAACTGCCATTTGAGGGAAAGTCTGCTGCTGGTCCTCCTAATCTCAACAAGGCAGGCCAGCTGCCATGCCTAAAATAAACCTGAATTCCTTTTCATTAGAGTCCTGACAGTTTCTTCTCTCTGTGCCGAGTCTCCCCTCAAAATGAACCTAACACATATATATTTATTTTTTTTGAGGTTTAAAAATAGATTTATTGAGATGTAATTCACATATATTGCAAGTTTCCCATTCACACTACACAATTCAATAGGTTTGTTACGTTAAATTTTTTTCCTCATTCTTTTGATCTTATATTACTCTACAATATGCATACATACCCTCCAGGCATATACGAAAAATTCCTAAGTCTGAAAATAAATGGTAGCTTAGTTCTAGAACCTGTTAAGGGATTCACAATATAAAAGCACAGTTGTTTTCAGATCACAAGGAAGATAACATTAACGTTGCTCAGTTTGCCTTACAACTAGGTAATTGGCACTAGCATCCACAGATGACGGATACCATTTGTCATTTGTTTTTCTGGGATCTTGTTACTTCACTTAACATGATATCTTCTAGTTCCATCCATTTACCTGCAAAGTTCATGATGTCATCTTTCTTTACTGCTGCATTGTGTAGATGTGCCACATTTTCTCTATCCACTCAGTTGAGGGGCACTTGGGTTGGTTCCAGCTCCTTGCTATTGTGAAGAGAGCTGCAATAAACATGGCTGTGCATGTATCTCTGCAGTAAGATGAGTCTTGTGGGTACAGACCCAAGAGTGGTATGGCTGGGTCAGGGGGCAAATTCATTCCAAGTCTTCCAAGGGTTGTCCACATTGATTTCCATAGTGGCTGTATGAGTTTACATTCCCACCAGCAGTGGATGAGTGTTCCCCTTTCCCCACGACCTGTCCAGCACTTGGTATCATTTGTTTTATTGATCCTAGCCAGTCTTATTGGAGTAAGATGATATCTTAAAGTGGATTTAATTTGCATTATTAGTGACATTGAACACTTTTTAAGATGTTTCTCAGCCATCTCTAATTCCTCACTTGTGAAGTCTCTGTTCAGCTCTTTGCTCCATCTTTTGAGTGAGTCATTTGTTTTCTTTCTTCTTTGTTTTTTGAGTAGTTTACATATTCTGGAAATCAATGCTTTGTCAGATGTATCTGCAGTGAAGGTTTCCTCCCACTCTGTGGGATTTCTCTTCACTTTCTTGATTTTTTCTTTTGATGTACACAAGCTTTTGAGTTTAATGAGGTCCCATTTGTCAATTGTCAACCTTATTTCCTGTGCAGTGGCTGTCTGATTTAGGAAGTCTTTTCTTTCTTTCTTTTTTTTTTTTTGGAAGTCTTTTCCTTCACCTATGTCTTGTAGGCTGCTGCCAATTTTTTCTTCTATCACCTTCAGAGTTTGGATTTCATGTTGAGGTCTTTGATCCATTTGGAATTGACTTTTGTACA
This sequence comes from Rhizomys pruinosus, assembly GCA_009823505.1. NCBI lineage: Eukaryota > Metazoa > Chordata > Mammalia > Rodentia > Spalacidae > Rhizomys > Rhizomys pruinosus. The sequence goes on from VZQC01006815.1 coordinate 796,951, forward strand.
GAGTGAGAGGTGGGGGTTTAATTTTATTCTTCTATAAGTGGTGATCCAGTTTTGCCACACCATTTGCTGAAGGTGCTGTCTTTCCCTTGTTGTGTCTTTTTGGCCCCCTTGTCTAATATGAGGTGGCTGAAATTGTATGTGCTCAAGTTTGGATCTTCAGTTTTGTTCCATTGGTCAATGGGTCTATTTTTGTGCCAGTACCAAGCTATTTTTATTGACTACAGCCCTGTTGTATAGTTTGAAGTCTGGTATAGAGATCCCCCCTGTATTGCTCTTTTCACTCAGGGTTGCTTTGGTTACTTGGGGTCTTTTGTTTTTCCATATGAAATTAAGGATTTTTTTTTCCAGTCTTGTGAAGAAACTCTTGGGGATTTTAATTGGGATTGCATTGTATCTGTATATTAGTTTGGGTAGAATGGACGTTTTTACTATATTAATTTTTCCAATCCATGAGTATGGGAGGTTTTTCTATCTTCTGATGTCTTCTTCAATTTCCTTCTTCGGGGGTTTAAAATTTTTGTTGTAGAGATCTTTGGTATCTTTGGTTAGCTTTGTTCCTAGGTATTTTATTGTTTTTGAGGCTATTGTGAGTGGAAAGGTCTCTTTGTACTCCTTCAGTTGCTTGTTGTTGGTGAAAAGAAAGGCTACTGATTTTTGTAGGTTAATTAATTTTGTAACCTGCCACTTTATTGAAATTCTTAGTCACTTCTAGAGTTTTCTGGTGGACTTTTTAGCATCCCTTAGGTAAACTATCATATCATATCTTTACTCCTTTAATTTCCTTTTCTTGCCTTATTGCCTTAGCAAGTGTTTCAAGCACTATATTGAAGAGGAGTGGCAACAGGGGACAGCCTTGCTGAGTTCCTACCTTTAAGGGGAATGCTTCTGTCTTTTCTCCATTTAGGATGATGTTGGCTGTGGGTTTCCTGTATATGGCTTTGATTACATTGAGGAATTATCCCTCCAGTCCAATTCCTTCAAGGACTTTAAGCATGAAGGGATGCTGGATTTTGTCAAAGGCTTTTTCTGTGTCAATTGAGATGATTGTGTGGTTTTTGTCCTTCAGTCCATTTATCTGTTTTTGATATTTATTGATTTACGTATGTTGAACCATCCCTGCATCTCTGGTATGAATCCAACTTGGTCATGATGGATGATCTTTTTGATGTGGGTCTGTATGCAGTTTGCAAGTATTTTGTTGAGAATTTTTGAATCTGTATTCATTTATGAGAGGGTCTATAGTTCTCTTTTTTGGTTGTATCTTTGCCTGGTTTTGGTATTAGAGTGATGCTGGCTTCATAGAAGGAATTTGGGAGAATTCCCTCTGTTTGTATCCTTCCGAACAATTTGCGTAATAATGGTTGTCTTTTTGAAATGTTTTATAGAATTCTGCCATGAAACCATCTGGGCCTGGGCTTTTTTTAGTTGGGAGGTTTCTTATTACATTTTCAATTTCTTCATATATTATGGGTCTGTTTAAGCTGTCAGTCTCTTCTTGGTTAAGCTTTGGTGATTCCCAGGATGTCGGATATTCATCTATTTCTCCTAGGTTTTCAAATTTAGTAGAGTATAAGTTTTTGAAGTATTCATGTTTGATTTTCTGGATCTTTTCATTGTCTGTTCTGATATTTCCCTTTTCATCACAGATTGTATTCATTTAGAGTTATTCCTTCTTTCTTTTGGTTAACTGGGCTAGAGGTCTGTCTATCTTGTTTATTCTTTCAAAGAACCAACTTTTGGATTCATTGATTTTTTTGTATTGTTTTCTTTGTTTCTATTTCATTGATTTCTGCTCTGATTTTTGTTATTTCTTCCTGTCTGTTGCGTTTAGGGTTCATCTGTTGTTGCCTCTCAAGTGCTTTTAGCTGTAGTGTTAGATCATTCACTTGTGCTCTTTCTGTTTTTCTAATGTAGGCACCCAGGGCTATAAACTTACCTCTTAGAACTGCTTTTAAAGTATCTCATAGGTTTGGTTGTGTTGTATTATCATTGTCATTCAGTTCCAGGAATGCTTGTATTTCTTTCTTTATCTCTTCCTTGACCCATTCATTATTCAGGAGTGTGTTGTTTAGTCTCCATCTGTTCTTGTAGATAACAGGGCTTATCCTGGTGTTGATATTGAGCTTTATTGTACTGTGGTCTGATAGAATGCATGAGATTATTTCATTCTTTTGGTATTTGTTGAGGTTTTCTCAGTGTCCCAGTATGTGGTCTATTTTGGAGAATGTTCCATGGGGTGCTGAGTAGAAAGTGTATTCTTTGGAATTTGGGTGGAATATTTGGTAGATGTCTGTGAGGTCTGTTTAGTGTATCATATCATTCAGTTCACATGTCTCTCTGTTTATTCTTTGTCCAGTTGACTTGTCCAAAGGGCTCAGTGGAATATTGAAGTCCCCTACTATGAGTGTGCTGGGGTTAATATGTGCCTTAAAGTCTTGCAGGATTATGTTTATAAAGTTTGGTGCACTAGAGTTTCATGCATATATATTCATCATTATGAAATCTTCATGGTCAATTGTTCCTTTGATAAAGATGTAATGGCCCTCTTTGTCTCTTCTGATTTCTTTTACTTTGAAGTCTATTTTGTCTGATATTAAATAGCAACACCTGCTTTCTTTTTGGTACCATTTGCTTTGAATATTTTTTTCCATTCCTTCACCTTAAGTTGGTGCCTATCTTTGAGAGTGAGATGGGTATCTTGTAGACAGCATATAGATGGGTTCTGTTTCCTAATCCATTCTCCCAGTCTATGTCTTTTGACTGGGGAGTTTAGTCTATTAATATTTAAGGTTATAATTGAAAGATTTGTGTTGCTTCCTTTCACCTTATTATCCATTTGCATTTTTGGCCTAGGTTTCTACTTCTGCAGTTATGCTTTTATTAATTTCTCTTTCTAGTTGCCTGGGGATAGTTGCTCCTCTCTTCTGTCCTTTGAATTTCTTCAAGTATTCTCTGAAGCGTTGGTTTTCCAGACATGTATTCTATCATCTTATTTGTGTCATGGAACATTTTTTTCTCTCCTTCAACTATAATTGACATTTTTGCTGGGTATAGTAACCTGGGTTGGCTTCTATAGTCCTTTAACACTGGGAATGTTTTGCTCCACATTGCTCTTGCTTACATAGTTTGCACTGAGAAGTCAGTTGTAATTCCGATGGGTTTCCCCTTATATGTAACTTGTTGTTTTTCTCTTGTGGCTTTCAGAATTTTGTCTTTGTATGGGGCATCTAGGGTTTTAACTATGATATGGCGTGGGGAGTTCCTTTTTTGATTTTGTCTGTTTGGAGTTCTGTGTGCTTCTTATATTTGTATGGGTTTGTCTGTTTTTAGTTTGGGGAAGTTTTCATCTATTATTCTGTTGAAGATCTGATCAATACCATTCTCTTGGGATTCTTCTCCTTCCTCTATTCCTATGATGTGGAGGTTTGATCTTTTCATAGTGTCCCATATTTCCTGGTTGTTCCACTTTTGTGCATTTTTAAATTTTTCATAATCTTTACTTGAACTTTTTAGCTGTTCTGTGTTATCTTCACAATCTGTTATTCTTTGTTCTGCTTTCTCCAATCTACTTCTGAGGCTTTTTCCATTCCTTTCCTCTTGATTGGATAAGCGTTTGATTTCCTTTTTCATTTCATCCCATGATTTCCTTAGTATTTCCACTTTCTTTTGTAATTTCTCAATCTCTTCCTGTAGCTCTTTGCTTCGCTGGTTGGTTTCCTTTTTTATTTCAGCATGGGATCTTTTCAGTGTTTCCACTTCCTTCTGGAGTTTGTCATTCTCTCCCTCTAGTTCTTTCTGGCATTTGTCATTCTCTCCCTCTAGATCCTTCTTGAGTTTTTCATTCTCTCTCCTTAGTTCTCTGACTTGTTCTCTATATTCCTTGATTTATTTGAATACGTCTGCATTGTTCCTCTAAGATCTGTGTCCTGGGCCACTCCCAGGGGATCCCACTGTAGGAATCTCCCACAGGGTTGGTAGAGCTTGGTGTGGAATTATCCTGCACTTTTCCTATGTGGTCCCTTTGTCATTCCCCTGTCATGTAGGTTTCCCTTTGCCTGTATTCCCTTTGTGAATCCCAAATGCCTCTTCACTGTGTTAAAGGCTTGTTTTGCTTGCCTCCTACAGATGCCTTCATTTTTGTTGTTGTTGTTGTTGTTGTTGTTTCTCCTTGTTTATGGAGTGTTGACTTGTCTAGGTTTCAGGCTTTCAATTTTGTTTATATATTGGAAGTCTAACTCACTCTTCCCTTTCTGTTCTGAAGGTTCTCCAAAAAATTGGGTAGGGAACAACCCAGTCGATACCCTGCTGAGCACTGTGCTCACTCTACTTCCTGCCAGCAGTTTCTCTAGGTTGTTTCTAGGGCTTGGTGATGAGGGACTAGAGGTGTCTCAGGTTCACTATTGTGGTTGCACCTGGGCACTTCCTCAGCAATAATTCCAGTTGGCAGAGGGAGGAGTGAGGGAAGATGCCTCGCTTAGCCCTGTGCTTCAAGTGGTCCTGGGAAATCCCTGATCTAAGCTCTGTGCACTCGTCTATATTTATTTTTTAAAGAATTACGTATTACTTTTATTTATGCATATGTATGGTGCCTGAATGAGTTTATGTGCACCACATGCATACAGGTGCATGTAGAAGCTACACGGCATCAGATCCCCTGGAAATGGAGATATAAACAATTGTGAGCTGCCTAATGTAGGAACTGGAAACCAGAGCTGGGTTTTCTGCCAGAGCAGTGAGTGCTTTTAAGCTCAGAGCCATTTCACCAGCCCCTGCATATATATTTAAAGTTAGAGTTTTCGATATGAAAGACGTTCAATATTTTACCACATAACCACCTTACCCACTGTTGTTTCTATGTCTGATTTCCACCCTATGTGAGACAAAGGACCCACCCTGCCAGGAACAGAATGATGCTTTTACATGCCAAGGAATGCCAGAGATCCCCAGAAAACCAAAAGCTAGGGAGGCAGGATGTTTGGGAGATGGGATGAGAGGGAGGATTTTCTGATTTTTAACCTATAGAGCCATGAGCAAATCAATTTCTGTTCCTTTCAGCTACCAGTTTTATGCCACTTGGTTACCACAGCCCTAGGAAACCCCCACACAGTCTTCCTCCAAGAGAACATTCACTTGTGCCAAGATAGAAATGAAGATTTGGAAATTATTCAAAGCAGTGTGTAGAAACCAAGGAGTCCCCCTGGGAGTAATCTAGCAGCCAAAGGAGAAGATTTTTGCCCTGAAATGCACACAGTGCTTGTCAAACTGTCAGCCAAAATCTCAGGCTTCCTTACAAAATTCTGTACTGTTTTTTTTCAATTGACATTTCTTTTGCACATGTTAATTTTTTTTTAAATTTTTTTTTAATTAATTTTATTTATTTCTGTATGTGTATGAATGTACTGTCTGCATGCAAGTTTGTGCACCCGTGTCGTGCATTGCCGCAGAAGTCAGAAGAGGGTGTCGGATTCCCCTGGAACTGGAGTTCTCCTGGAATTGGAGTTACAGACGGTTCTCAGCCACCATGTGGGTGCTGGGGATCAAACTCAGGTCCTCTGCAAGAGCAGTCGGCGCTCTTAACTGCTAGGCTATCTCTCCAGCCCCCTCAATACCAGATTTATGTCTAGTTACATTGTGATTTTATTTTCTAATTTGGTCTTAAGGCTTCTCTTGAGACTTTAGACTTTCTTGGTGTTAGCAATTGTAGGATATACTGAGTCTTAGGCAGGTGGGATGAAGAACAAGTGGACTCTATCACAAGATGACCGCCCTAGCAGGTCTGGGTGTGAGTAAGTGAGGAGGAGGGTGAACTAAGGTTCAGGTGTGTACTCAGTGAGATACAGAGAAATAGGTGATTGCGTCCCAGAAACTAAGGGCTCTAAAGGAAGGGTGGCCTAAGAGTGGCCTAGAGGCAGCTCTGAGCTCCAGCATCAGGTAGGGAAGATGGTGAGGGCGTATGGGACTAGGCCACGGTTTAAGCTTTCTACAGGGTGTGATTTGGCTACTTTAAACTCACTGGAAGAACACAAGGTACTTACATACCTCAGGCACTGGACATCAGTTTAATGACTGGTTTGGTTTTGTTTTGTTCAAATCAGTCCGTCACTCTATAGCCCAGGCTGGCCTCTAACACTTGGATTATAACTGGGACTACAGGTGATTGCCACCATTTGGGCTCACTTGAAACTTTCCGTGGCTAACCACTGTGGGTGTGTTGGGTCTTGAGTCACTGAGATAAGAAACATGTGGGCTCTATTACAAATAGTTATTTGTAATACAGAAAAAGAAAGTGAAAGGTGATGAGGTTAACTGGATGTCCAACAGCTTATGTCAGGCCTACAAATGGATCCAGAGTTATTTGCATGCATTCCTACAAAGTGGGTACTATTAATAATCCTTAGTTTCCTCAAGGAAATTAAGATGCAGAAAAACTAGGCATTTGATCCAAAACCATACAGTGAGTAGATGGCAGAACTGAAGTCCAAACCCAAGGAATCTGGGTCTAGAAACTATGTTGTCTCTGAAACTAGAAGACACACACACACACACACACACACACACACACACACACACACGATTTCACCTGATGAAGGTTAGCGTAGCACAATGTGTGCTATAAGTCTAGCCACTCACTGGTTTCTTCAATTAGCAGGTGTTTATTGAGTATGTACTGCATGCTTCTATGCCCTTTCTGTAACAACATGAATTAGAAACATCACAGCTCCACCTTCTTTTTAAAAAAATTAAGGTCTGTGCATATGCAGTCCTTTGAAAAACAGATGTAGCACAGGGCCACTGAGACGGCTCAACAGGTAAAGGTACTTGTGGTGCAGACTTGGTAACCAAAGTTCAATCCCTGGTACACACCTGTATTAGTCACTTTTCTGTTGGTATACTAGAACCACCACAACCAAAGGAATTTATAAAAGGAAGAGTTTAAGCTGGGCATGGTGGTGCATGCCTTTAATCCCAGCACTCGGGAGGCAGAGGCAGGTGGATCTCTGTGAGTTCAAGGCCAGCCTAGTCTACATAGTGAGTTCCAGGCTAGCTGGGACTAAAGGGAGACCCTGCCTGGAAAAGACAAAAAAAAAAAAAAAAGGAAGACTTTATTTGAATTTATGGCTCCAGGGGAATTAGAGTCCATCACGGTGGGAGGCCTGGTGGAAGGAGGGGCTGGAGAAGGAGCAGACAGCAGAGCTTCACATCTTCAAGCAGGCACATAAGGTAGAGTATGACTGGAGATTGGCAGGGCTTTAAGAGTTCTCTAAGCCCACCCCAGTGACCTGCTTCCTCCAGCATGGCCACACCCTCTAAGATCTCCCAAAATAGCACCACCAACTGGGGACAAAATGTCTCAATACTTAGAGCCTAGGGGGACATTCTCATTGAAACCATCACATCACCTGAAAGTGGAAGGAGATAGCCTACCTCACAAAGTTGTTCTCTTCCCTCCACATGTGTGCTGAGACACGCATGCCCCCTCAGCACACACACATATAGTACTTTGTTTTTTAAAATTGCCCAAGCCTGATGACCTCAGTTTAATCCCCTGGATCCACATGGTGGAAGGGAGAACCAGGACCCAAGAGTTGTCCTCTGACCTCCACACATGTGAAGTGGCATATGTGTGCTCACCCATACACACAATAAAGTAAATAAAAATATAAAATATTTAATTTAAAAATGATAGTGGAACCAGGCATGGTGGGCCCCGCCCTTAGTCCCTGTACTCAGGAGGCAGAGACAGGCAGATCTCTGTGAGTTTGCTAAGTAGCGAGTTCCAGGACATCTGGGGCTACAGGGAAACCTTGTCTCAAAAAGACAAACAAAAAAGATAGTGGAATAAAGTAAATAAAAAGGTAAAAAACAATAATTATAAGTGATGGTGGATAGGGTGTGATGGCGCAGGCCTTTAATCCCAGGACTTGGTAGGCAGAGGCAGGTGGATCTCTGAAATCACAACCAGCCTGCTCTACATAGTGAGCCAGCCCGGAGCTGTAGGAAGACACTGTCTCAAAACAAAAACAAAAACCTCGATAGTGGTTTTTCATGAATGTGTTGTGTGGGGAGGGGTTGTGTCGTGTACATACTCATGCATATATGGGTTGTGTCATGTACATACTCGTGCATATATGTGTCATGTACATACTCATGCATATATGGGTGTGTGTGGAGAGGAGAGTCAACAGTGGGTGTAGTCCTCTATTGTGCTCTCTGCTTTGTTTTGTTGGTTTTTAGCTTTGTGCATGTGGTATGTGTATATGTGTGGATTCGTGTGCAATGTGTGCATTCAAGGGTACATCTGTGGAAGTCAGAGGACATAGCTGGGTGTCTGTTTCCCCTTCCGCCTAGTACACTAGACTAGATGGTGCACCAGCTTCCAGGGATTCTCCTCTCCCTGATTCCTATCTTGCCCTCGGAGTACTGGGATTGCAGATATTCACCACAGCACCTGACATGAGTTCTGGGGATTTGAACTCAGGTCCTTGTGCTTGTGTGGTAAGTGCTTTCTGAATTAATCCACCTTCCCCAGTTCTCCACCTTACTCTGCCTCCTAAGTTCTGGGATTAATGGCCTACATCCCCACACCCAGCTCATTCAGGCTTTTGGATGGGTTTAATTGAAGGGTATCCTGAGACGGCAAAGTCAGGCACTAAAGGTTAACACTAGTTGCTATTGCACATATATGGGAATCAGAATTTAATTGATGTCATGTAATAAAAATACTATACAGGAAGAAACATTTAATGCAGAGGCATTAAATGATCAAAACCTAATTCAATTTATATTTATTGGCATAGGCTCATTTACTTTATTGCTTGATTATTATAAATAGCAAATATTGCCATTTGAAAGATAAAACGAATCCACATGGATAAAATAATGGATTTGTGTAATAATTGGGGTTGTATGTAATTTTGTTTTAATTTATAAAAGGTTTAAGAAACCCCATTGAGTTAGATTGCCACTAGGCAAAACTGACAGAGTTTAAGTTGTCCTCTTCTTCAGCTGCCTCCTCCAACCCGTAGTCAATCTTGGGATAGTTATTTACAGATGTGCAGCACAGAGCACTCTTAAAAATTTATTTATTTATTTTTATTGTATGTGCATGAGTGTTTTGCCTGCACGTATGTATTTAACTGTACCGAGAGTGCACAATGCCTTTGGAGGCCAAAAGAAGATGTTGGATCCCCTGGAACTGGAGTTACAGATGGTTGTTAGCTATCATGTGGATGCTGGGATTTGAACCTAGGTTTTCTGCAAGAATAGCCCATGCTTTTAACTGCTGAACTTTCTCTCCAGCCCCAGATATTGCTTTTTTTTTTTTTAAGAAACACTTGCTCTGTAGCCCAGACTGACCTTAAACTCACTATATCACTCAGGCTGGTCTGAAATCCGTTTCTCTCCAGTCTGTCTCCCAAATGTAGGGCTCACAGGCATGTACCACCATGTCCAGTCCTGGACTTCTCAGAAGTCAGATTTAACTGCCTTTCTGGAGCTGAAGAGTGTCTTCATGGAAATTCTATGATGTGGTGTGGTTCTAAGAAAAACACAAGAATGTCTCTCTAGAGAGACTCTTCAGATCTAATGTGATTTTTCTGCTTTTAATGAGGACAATGAATTTCATTGACATAGACCTACTGCCAGGTAAGAATAGATCAGAGGACTTCCAGGGACTCGTTTATCAGCCTGACTGAGGGATAGCTTCTTTTCAGAAAACTGATTTTGTGGATAGCTTAATTTTTATTATATACTTAATCCATGGCCATTGTGGATAAATGAGACAGTATGAACACTGAGATTTCAGAGTAAGCACTGGAGGTGTGACTCGGTGACAGAGATCTTGCTTAGTGTGCTCAGAGCCCTGTGCCAACACAGAGGAGGAAACATTTGATTTCAAATACCCAGTAAAGACCACTGCCAAGATATGTACCAGTTTTATTTCTAAACTGATAAAATACCCTGATAAAGGGGGTCAGGGGAGAAATGGGAGGATTTTAACTCCTAACCCCAGGTCACAGTCCATCCTGACAGGGAAGTTGAGGTGGCAGGAAGTTGGAGCATCTAGTCAGATGCACAGTTAGGACGCGGGGAGAATGAAAGCAGGGGTGCACGCCTGTGTGCAGCCCCCTTGCCCTTTCTCCCTCTCTTATTTTCATTCAGTCCAAGGCCCGGCCTAGGAAATGGTAGTGTGCGCGATCAGCAAAGGGTCTTCCCCTTTCAATAAACCCAATTAAGATGATCCCTCACAGGCATGGCCCCAGGCCGTCCTGATGTTGACAATCCTTCATTTAGACTCACTTGCCAGGCAATTCTAGATTGTGTCAAGTTGACAACCAACGAATACACTATTTTAGGTGGGGCTCTCTAGAGAGACAGATCAACAGGATGTATGTGAGTATCAGTGGATCTATTAGACTGGCTTATACAGTAGGGGCTGGGTAGCTCCACAATGGCCTGTCCACACACTGGAGGGGCTAAGAACCCTATTGCTGCACAGTCCACAGGATTGTCCCAGATGTTCCAATCTAGCTCTGGAGGCCTAGAGGAGTCCTGGAGAACCACTGGTATCAAGACCGTGGTGGAAGACTGAAGAAGTTGGGGGTCTGATGTCAGCAGAGGATATATGGCATCCAGAGACCATCAGGAAGTGGCAAAGGTAGGCAGGCATACACTGTATTTTTTTTCTTCTGATCTCTGTATTTCCAGGATCCCATTAGAAGGTACCCACTTTTATTTATTTTCTTTCTTTATTTTTTTGTATGTGTATGAATGTTTTGTGCACCTGTGTCATGCAACGCTGTGGAGGTCAGAAGAGGGTCCTGGATTCCCCTGGAACTGGAGTTCTCCTGGAATTGGAGTTACAGATGGCTCTCAGCCGCCATGTGGGTGCTGGGGATCGAACCTGGGTCCTCTGCAAGAGCAGTCGGTGCTCCCAACCACTAGGCCATCTCTCCAGCCCCAAGGTACCCACTTTGAAGGCAGGTCTTTCTCCCTCAGGTAAGCCCTCACAAACCTATCCAGTCCTGTGTTTCCTGGGTGATTCTAAATTTCAGCTAGTTGATAATCGTGGATAAGACATACTTTATTCACTCCAGGTAAAGAATGATAGGCAGGTGGCCAATGGCTCACATAGGCTACACACAGAAGGGCACAGGTTCACGCAGACTGTCACATAGGCAGGCTGGTAAAGGCACAGGCAAAGGCACAGGCAAAGGCAAAGACATTTGGCTCTGACCTCAAGGCCACATTTGCAGAAACGCCCCACAAAAGTGGAATGTTTGGAAATAGTTACATACCCGTATCTGCCATTTTGTGCTGTTATAACCTCTCCCCACAGTATCTTTGATTAGTTGCGGGGACCCACACCAAAGCTGACCCACCCTAGTTCCCCAGGAGCCATAGCAAGGAGCAGCGCAGAGAGTGCCTACAGACTCACTTCTGGGAGACTTGTCTTTTGCAAACCTCGTTTATTTTTCCTTTGTTACAAGTTTATATAGTGAAAATCAGGGGTCTCAGAGAGCCCCCCACCAAAGGGCCAAGATTCCAAGGAAAGTGAAATTAACCAGATTTCCTCATACAGAGAGGATGGGAAGAAGGCTTCGTAGATAAACTTTGGGTGATAAACAACTTTGAGGAAAGGCAATTAGCCATTCAAAGCATACATAAATCTTGGTAAAAGCAAGTAAGGCAGTTAACAGCCACAGATGCGCTTAGGTCCTGAGTAAAGCAGGCAGTAACTAGAGGGAGACAGATAATAAATGAAGACTGTCCAGGATGATTTTCCCATAGAACAAAAGGGAAGTTCTGGTTGGCAGCTGTGTCCCATTTGGTTGTTCCAACTGACAGAGTTTGATGAGCCCACTCTTTTCAGTGGCCCATGGGCCCAGAGCTGCTTCAGAACTCCTGAGCTCCGATTTACTCTAAATTAATTCATCCCTCTCTCCACACGTTGTCTCCACGTAAATTGGCCCATACAGCCTCTTTTCCCTATACCATCACAGTCACTTTTTGCTGTGCACCCTGTAGGTCCAAGGTCATTAAATTTTTTCTGGTAAGAGCCAAGTAAGTAAATATCCTAGTTTTTTGGGTCAAGTTAAAGTTAAGTTTATTGTGCAAATATTCATCTAGCAAAATAAATATATCTTCACAAAATGTGTACCAACAAAATTCAAGATTTAAAGAGTATTTTATATACTTTTTATATTATAGGTCTACTAACAGAAAGAATGAATTAATTATTATTTTTTGAGACAGGGTCTCTCTCTAGCCCCAGCTGGCCTGAAACCCACTGTATAGACCAGGCTGGCCTCAAACTGAAAGAGATCCACCTGGCTCTGCCTCCTGAGGGCTGGGAATAAAGGCATGTGGCACAAGCCCAACATGAAATCCATAGAGAGGATGACATTCTGTGTAACTAGCTCAGAGTCAGTGCTTCCTACAGTCAAAATCTTGGCAAATAGCCATTTGTTAACAATGACATGCAATGAAATTTTATGTATTTCATCTTTGAAAATGCCTTTCACACTACTAGATATGACAAAACACTGATAGAATCAGAACTTATAGCATATGGCAGGCTGTCTATACCCACAGGTATAGAATCTGTGGATTCAACCAACCAACCAACCATCAAACATTAAGAGGTGTTAGGGATATAGCTCAGTGATAGAGCACTTGCCCAGAGTGCAGCGAATGCCTTTGGTTCAATCTGACACCGAGTCTAGGCAGACCGGCCTTAAGTTCAATCCCCAGCAGCAGAAAGAGGGAGCGTCACCCTTCTGGACTTCAGGTCATGCAATCAATGATTCAGCTGATAACTGTGTTTGTAAAAATGTAAAGTTTTTGGTTCTTTTGGTTTTATATTTTATATCTTATGTGTATGAGTGTATTGCCTTCACACATGTAAGTGTACCATGTCATATATACAGTGCCCTCGGAGATCAGAAGGAGGGTATTGGATCCCCTGGAACTGTAGTTATGGATGATTGTTAGCCACCACCTGGGTGGTGGGAATTGAACCTGGGTCCTCAGCAAGAGCAGCCAGTGCTTTTAACTGCTGAGCCATCTCTTTAGCTCCCCCAAATGTAAAGTTTTTAAATTGATATATATTTTTTAAATTTTATTATTTTCTTATGTGTATGTACTGTCTGCATGTAGGTTAGTGCATGCGTGTCATGCAATGCTGCGAAGGTCAGAAGAGGGTGTCGGATTCCCCTGGAACTGGAGTTAAAGATGGTTCTTAGCTGCCATGTGGGTGTTGGGAATCGAACCCAGGTCCTCTGCAAGAGCAGTCAGTGCTCTTGACCACTGAACCATCTCTCTAGCCCCTTAAATTGATTGTTTTTTATCTGCTTTTGGACAGGGTCTCCCTGTAGCCCCAGCTAGCCTGGACCTTGTTATATAGACCAGGCTGGCCTTGAACTCCAAGAGATCCACATGCCTCTGTCTTCCAAGTGCTGGGATTAAAGGTATGCACCACCACACCTGGCTAAATGTAAAGTATCTTCTAGGGAGAAGAATCACATTCAGTTCTTTTCAGTCTTAGTACAAATGATAAAAAACTTATAACTCTAATTATGATTAAGAAGATAAGCATTAAAAGTTAATAAAAGGCTGGGCATGGTGGTGCACACCTTTAATCCCAGCACTTAGGAGGCAGAGACAGTTAGATCTTTGTGAGTTCAAGGCCAGCCTGGTCTATAGAGCAAGCTCCAGGCCAGCTGGGACTAAAGGGAGACCGTCTCAAAAAAACCAAAAAGTTAAGAAAGCAACTCCAAAGTAGATTATTATTTCTATCCATAGTGGGTTTGCTTGTTTGTGTTTTTGAGACAGGGTCTCCCTGTAGCTGCACTTACCTGGCCTGGAACTCCCTCTGTAGACCAGGCTAGCCTCAATTTCACAGAGATCCACCTGCCTCTGAGGTTCAAGTGCATGGATTAAAGGCACAGGACACCATTTCTGGCTTATTTACAGTGTTTTTGAAATTAGCATCTGTATTAGTTACTTTTCTGTTGTTGTGATAAAATACTATGACTGAAGACAGCTTGAAAAGTGTTTATTTTGGCTTCCAGTTCCAGAGGACTAGAGCCTCTCCTGTGGGAAGGCATGGCAGCAGGAGGCCAGAGCAGGAAGCCTGGCTGATCAACAAAGAGAGTGACTGAAGTGAAGTGAGGTTATGAGCTTCCAAAGACCAGTGACGGCCTTCCTCCAGCAAGGCTCCACCTCCTACAGGCTGCATAACCTCTTCAAGGAGCACCACCAACCAGGGACCAAGTGTTCAAATGGTGGACATTTCTCTTTTTTTTTTTTTTTTGGTCTTTTTGAGACAGGGTCTCCCTGTACCCCCAGCTGTCCTGGAACTTACTCTGTAGACCAGGCTGGCCTTGAACTCACAAAGATCCGCCTGCCTCTGACTCCCAAGTGCTAGGATTAAAGGCATGTGCCACCATGGCCAGCTTTTGACATTTCTCTTTTGAACCACCACTGTATCTTTTTAAAAGACAGGAAAATATTAATAGATTTGACTACATAAATATTTTGGATGCTTATGAATACCAAGATAATAGAAACTACCTATGTATAAAAAAAGAATAAGCCTACTGAAATATTTGCACCAACAAACCAACAGTGACATGCTAATGATATAAAATGTTCTACCAACTAAGCAGAAAACAAACCTCCCAAAGGCAAAGGCAAGCTGCAAAAGAAAGCTAAGCATATGGAAAGTATTTGAGGAATGGGAAATGGAGCAATAATGAAATATTTTAGTAACATCCCAAGGCACTGTACCATCCTTGGCTGCTTTCCTGATGCCCACCCTACCTCTCTGTACCCCTTCTTTTATTAGACACCCTTTAATTCTGAGCTTCAGTCATCCACCAGTTTCCTGTTAGGCTCTCACTGGTGCTGGCAGTTTGTAGTAAGTCAGAGATCTCTTTATAAGTTCTATACGCAAACTCATCAGTAAGCCAAAACTTGTCCCCCAAAGCCAAAGAAGACACTAGTCAAGCAAATTTGGGTACATCAGCCGAGAATATAGAAATATATTAACAATCATATTGTGGAAGAAATTATTGAATTTATGAAGCTATCACATTATATTCCCAAGCAAAATCACACAAAATTGTATATATATGTAGTGACTCACTTCATTATTTAAAAAATATTGGAGATCACTGAACCCCATGGTTCATTTTAAGAACAATTATATGAATATGTACTTGTAGATCATATGTAAGCATGTTATATTACACATAACATTAAAACATTGTTGCTGGGCATGGTGGCGCCTTTAATCTTAGCACTTGAGAGGCAGAGGCAGGCAGATCTCTGTGAGTTCAAGGCCAGCCTGGTCTATAGAGTGAGTTCCAGGCCAGCTGGGGCTAGAGGGAGAACCTGTCTCAAAAAGACCAAAAAATCCCCAAAACAACAACAACAACAACAACAACAAAACCCACAAACAAACAAACAAACAAAAATTGCTACATTTAACACATTAAATTTTTATAATAAAATATTGCTATATATAGCATATTAAAGCAAAATTGAATGTATAACATATAAAACACTGCATATAAGTGATGTAATGCTATATTATATATTATAATCATACGTGCATGCTACATTTGTACATTCTATTCTATATTACAATCTGTTCACTCTGATGTCCGTCATCAGCAGCCCAAGGAGTTGTATTTTTTTTCTTTTTTTTTTTTTAGAGACCTCCATTCTGGTAAAGCCAGATTCTTGGTCTTGCCACTGAAAAGAATGTTGGATGAAGTAATGTTGGAGTTTATTGGAAAGCATCTCGTTTTGTTTTGTTATTTTGATTTATGTTTTGATCCAGGATCTCATATAGCCCAGCTGAGAATGACCTTAAAATTCTGATCTGAGGGGTTTGGTACAGAAATACCCCACACCACCCAGCTGTATGCAGTGCTAAGAACGAAGCCCAGGGTTCTGTGTATACTGGGCAACTACCTTCTGACCGAGCCACATTAATATAGTGCTAAGCACAGAGGTTGAGAAAACAAGATATTCAGAGAGAAAATAAGACATACCTAAGTGTGGTTACGGACTGCGAAAAGAACAGATACATGTCATTGTCTTTACAATAGTCACATATAGGAT
Source organism: Rhizomys pruinosus (assembly GCA_009823505.1). Lineage (NCBI taxonomy): Eukaryota > Metazoa > Chordata > Mammalia > Rodentia > Spalacidae > Rhizomys > Rhizomys pruinosus. Next base: position 813,082 of record VZQC01006815.1, read on the forward strand.
TCTGGTACTGTCTAAAGTTATCTCCAAGGGGTTGCTTAGGAATTTAAATGAGATCACAGAGTGGGTAAAAGGTGTGCTTGACAGGATTAAAATTGAAGAGGTAAAACTCTAGGTCTCAGGGATGTAGGATATCATCAGTAGAAACAAAGTCAGTAGTTTTGTTTGTGAGAGTCAGAAAATATCCAGGAGAGAAGTGAGGCCATCCAGTGGCCACACACACTCAGGCCTGAAGCCTGCTTTACTCTTTTTTTTTTTTTTTTTTTCTTTTCAAGACAGGGTCTCCCTGTAGCCCCAGCTGTCCTGGAACTCACTCTGTAGAAGACCAGCAGCGCTGCCTGAATCACAAAACCGCCTGCCTCTGCCTCCCAGGTCTAGGGAAAGGCGTGCGCCACCACACTGGCTCAGCCTGGTTTACTCTTATTTTTACCATTCGTTTTGGTTTTGTTTTTGATTTGAGACAAGGTCTTCCTCTAGTCCCAGCTGGCCTGGAACTCATACGTAGACCAGGGCTGGCCTTGAAGGAATGCCTGCCTCTACCTCCAGAGCTGGGATTAAGGCATGTGCCACACACCCAGCGTATTTTACTGTTCTTACTTGAAAACATTTCTATATAAAAGAAATATTGTCTCTAGGTGGGCACCTTCACAGGAAATGTTAATTGTGCTGGAACCCTTGATTCTTGGCTGGGAAGAGGCTTCCAGCAGCCTCCAGAGCCTTTCCCTGGAGTTTTTCCTTTCAGTTCTGCTTGGATTTATCCTTATTCTGGGTCAAGGGAGAAATAGAAAACAGAGTTTTAACATTAAAGTCTAATGTTTAGCTTAGCTTATAAAAGTTTATATAGGACTTACTAAATAATATCACTTAAGATAAATTTTTTTTGAGATAGGGGTCTTACTAATTTAGCCCAGCCTGGCCTCAAACTCACAATCCCTCTCAGCCTCCTGAGTACTAGGATTATAGCATAAATAATTTTTATATATCTCTTTGAACATCTTTTATGTCACAAAATACAAAATGTGCATGTTACAGATAACATGTATTTACATACACATATCTGTGGGCAAATGATACAATGGAGTGATGCCCCATTCAAAAAAAGACCAAGTTCTTGGAGTTGTTTAAAACAAGTATGATCCTGGTGTGTTCTCAGAAGTGTGCTTTTCTGATTCTCAGAATTGTCTGTCAACCAAAGGGCATACTCCATTTAAACAGTCCATCCAGCATGAAGTGGGAAGGACTGAGGAACTATCTTATGGAAGAATTTTTCCTTTCTGACCCCACTGACTCAGAACAGCACTCACAACCATAAGTAAATGTCATCCCAAGCCCACAAGTCTGCAAAACATGCTGTGGATAATTCCTGGCTTCTACATCACTGCTCTCTGCAGTGCTATTTTCTCCTTTCTCCTCCTTTTTTAATTAAAAAATTTTATTGAATTTTAGGTGTTTCATACATAATTTGTTTTTTTTTTTTTTTTTTTTTTTTTTTTTTGGTCTTTTTGAGACAGGGTCTCCCTTTGGTCCCAGCTGGCCTGGAACTCTCTATGTATATAAGGCTGGCCTTGAACTCACAGAGATCTGGCTGTATCTGCTTCCCACTTTAATCCCAAGTGCCGGGATTAAAGGCGTGTTCCATCACACCCAGCCCATATATATAATTTTTAAGCAGTCTTTATACCTGATTCTCCATTGGCGCCCTCTCACAGCACACCCCTCCCCGACCTGGAGTTCACACATTCTGCCATTTGTGCTCGGGTCCCTGGAACCAACCTGCTCTCCATGCTAACTCTGTTTTCCCACACTGCTATTTTCACAGCACACACACACACATGCCTTATTCAGAATCAGGGGCAAGGAAGGGTCATGAGGAAGAAATAAGAAACAGAGTTTGGGGCTGGATAGATGGCCTAGCAGTTAAGAGCGCCAACCACTCTTGCAGAGGACCCGGGTTCGATCCCCAGCACCCACATGGTGACTAAGAACCGTCTTTAACTCCAGTTCCAGGGGAATCCAAAACCCTCTTCTGACCTCCTCGGCATTGCACGGGTGCATAAACCTACATGCAGACAGTACATTCATACACATAAAAAAAAAAGGAAACAGAGTTTAAGATTAAAGCTATATGTTTAGCTTAGCTTGTAAAAGTTTATTAAAAGAAGAGCCCAAGACCTGTTAAGATAGTTTACATTGTTTCCTAAAGGCTGCCTAGATTTAAATAAGTTGATTATGCAACAAGAAGGCAGAATGGATAGATTGTGTTAAATGGTGTCAAAACATAAGATTAACTGTGGTTACAAGCTTAGATAAGACAGGAGGTGTTCCCAGAAAAGTCTTTCCCACATATCTTGCTCTCACTTCAGTCAAGGTCATCAGCTCTTTGGTACAGAAATAAAATGGTTTGTGCCTCTAGTCCAGGCTTGTGGAAAGCACACCGCACTAAATCCTCAAGTTGACTCTAAAGAGAGGTCTCTTCTGGCTGAGTCTGATGGCTCTCAGAGATCCACCTCTCTCTGCCAGAAGAGGCAGGTGGATCTCTGTAAGTTGAAGGCCAGCCTGGTCTACATAGAGAGTTCCAGGCCAGCTGGGACCAAAGGGAGACCCTGTCTCAAAAAGACCGAGAGAGAGAGAGAGAGAGAGAGAGAGAGAGAGAGAGAGAGAGAGAGGAGAGAGGGAGGGAAGGAGGGAGGGCGGGAGGGGGGAATATAGGTATGTACATATCTGAACCACACGGCCAGGATGTTCCTCTCCTCTCCTACTGGCTGAGGTGGCAGGGATGACCATTCATAGTTTCCCATCCATTTTCTTCTGCTCAGTCTAGACTGTCAGAGTCATCAAGAGGTCTTGGACTGCAGTGCCAGAGAGTCAGAGATGAAGAGGACAATGGAAGCAAGAGGACCTCATTTTCCACCCAGTCCCTGCCTACCCTGCAGCCAAGCGTGTGGGAGCAGCCTTGCCTGCCTCGGAACCTCGAGAGACACTGTCCCACACGTTTGTCTTGTACCAAGGTTTAGAGGAAATTCGGGGAATGGACTGCATCTGCTTCTGATTTGGGATGAAGGGGAAAGCTTCTCTCTCTCTCTC
>VZQC01006815.1:829196-842014 GCA_009823505.1 Rhizomys pruinosus
CTGCATGTATTACCAACCTAAGACAGGGAACAAACCTATGCTGTTTGTTTAACCCCATGACGGGTAAGGAATACCTCTGTAGGGGCAACCTAAGACAGGCATTCTCTCTGCCATATTATAAAAGAAAGGGGGAGATGTGGAGAGCGGGCGTTGGCCAAAATGGCGCTTTGGACCCTGGCCAGGTCTTATCGCCTGATTGTCGCCTGACTGCCCAGCTCATTCCCCAGCCAATAAGAGAACGCCAAACCTGAACCCTCATTAGTGTGTCCGCTGACTTCCGTATATTGTGCATACCGCTTACAGACCAATGAGAGACTGCCACGGCACTTGCGCCCTTGCAGGAGGCAGGGTTGAGAGAGGGGATATGATTAGGGGGACACTGGAAGGAAGGAAGAGAGTTGATGTAAGAGTTGCCTGAATAAACTGCGTCTGGAAGAACAAGAGTGTGTCCTCTCCTTTTTCCTGCTGGTCGGGAACAGAGTGACGAGGAGAGCGACACAGGCTGGCCTCAAACTCACAGATATCCACCTGCCTCTACCTGCTCTACCTTTATTCCCAGAGTGAGTACTGGGATTAAAGGCATGCACCACCATGCCCAGCCACAATGGCTTTTTTGTCCTTACCAGTCACATATCAGTTCTGCCAAACTTTATCTGTTGGAACTGAGTACTAAGAACAGCCTACACTCCAAAGGAGGGAAAATAGAAGCTACCCTTTGTGGCATGGTTTTAGTTTGTAGCCCAAGTTGGCCTCAAACTTGGGGTCCTCCTGCTTCAGTGTCCTGAATGCTGGGATTACAGGTATATACCCTATACCCTCTTAGGTGGCACAGTTTGAATGGAGAAATCTCAAAGAAACCAGAGTGAGGGATAAGAAGAGAAAGTAGAAAATCATTTTTGATAGGAAGAGACTTAGGGGAAGAAGCCACAGATAAAGAAGCAACAAACAAAAACTTGGTAGACTGAAAAAAACTTTTTTGAAATTTATTTTTATTTTACATGTAGGAGTGTTTTGCCTGCCTGTATGTAAGTGCACCTGTGTCGTGCAGTGCCTGAGGAGGCCCAGAGAAGCTGGTAAATCCCTTGGAACTGGAGTTAGGAATGGTTGTTAGCTGCTATGTGGATGCTGGGAACCAAATCTAGGTCCTCTGCAAGAGCAGACAGTGCTCTTAATCACCGAGCCATCTCTCCAGCCCCTCAAATGTGATAGATTTTATTAAACTCTAGCTTTTTTTTTGAACCTCAATAGCTGTCTCAGGTGACCCGTGGAGATGGGCTCAGAGTCACATAGCCCATCATCCGGACAAAATGAGGCTGGAACTTAGCAGCATCCCCTTCCTTGTTTACAGAGACCAATCAAAAAATACGGGGAGGGTTCCAAGGTGTCTCCCCGGGACCAGATAAAAGCATAGTCTAAGTGTAGTCACAGCATTCCCAGTTCTGAGACCTTCTCCCATCTGAAGGGAGCTGTCCCAATTTATGTTTAATAAAGAAATCATTGCTGTCACTTTCTCTGCTTTTCTTCTCCTTTCTTTCTCTTTCTTTTCTCTTTCTTTTTTCTTTCTCTCTCTTTCTTTCTTTCTTTCTTTCTTTCTTTCTTTCTTTCTTTCTTTCTTTCTTTCTTTCTCAGACTGTCGATTCCTTGTCCATCTCCTGGAATGAACCAGTATCCTTAGAGCTCTCTATGGATCTGTATTAAACTCTCAAACACCCTGGTACATGGGACATATTTTTTAATTGCCACATTACTCCATCAGTAGGGTGGGGAACAGGTAGCTTTAGTCTAAGAACTTGATCGAATTCCTTAGCCAAGCTGTCATGAATTATGCAAAGGGAGGCCCAGGGTTAAATGGAAGGGCAGGGGTTGAGGAGAGAGAAATACACACATTAAAATGAAGGCAAAATTGAATTTTAGGTGAAAGAAGGAAATAAAGGGAGGGGGGTAAAGGCACAGGCACCCAGCCAGTGCTGAGTGGTCCAAAGGCTGGTCAGAGCATCTCACTGGTGATGTGTTTGATGCCACATCCTGTAGCACATAATCCCCCCAAACTAGCTACTCTCTCACAAATACCTCATGTGAAAGGCTTTTAAGGGCAATTATACAGTGCTGAGACACACACCTGGGCTGAGAGAGCGCTAAGTACCTAACACACTTAAGGGCAGTAAGCAATCTCAAACCTACCTAACATTACCAAAGTAGACACCCAGAACCATGGGGTCCCTGCAACCTTCAGAAATCTAGAAAAGGCAAGGGTGCAAGGGAAGGCAATCTTTGATACTGAGAAGCCAGCAGCTGTCCCAGAAGTGGAGCTGTTACCAGGCCCAGGTCCCAAGGGTGCTGTGCCTGGAAGGCGACACCTGTCCTGGTTTCCAAGGCAGCTAACTCTCAGACCCCAGGAAGTCAGTGGATAGCCATTCTACCACAGGACATAGGATGAAATGAACTCTTTGTGGTCATTTTTCTATTAGCTTCTGTGCTGGTTAGTTTTGTCAACTTGACACAGAGTTGCTGGGAAGCGGGCATCTCAATTGAAGAATTGTGTCCATTTGCATCAGAATTGCCTGTGCACATGCCTGTGAGAGCTTTTCTTAACTGCTTATTGATGTAGAAGGGCCCAGTCTACTGTGGGTAGTGCCATCCCTAGACAGGTGGGCTTGAGCTTTATAAAAGGAGCAGCTGAGCCCACTAGGGGGAGCTAGCCAGTTAAGCAGTGTTCCTCCATGACCTCTGCTTCAGCTTCCTTTCTAGGTTCCTGCCTTGCTTCCCTCCATGATGGACTATCACTTGGAAGTGTAGGATGAAATAAACCCTCTCCTCCCTGAGTCGCTTTTCGTCCGTGTCTTATCACTGCAATGGAAAAGCAAAGTAGGCCACTGTCTTTGGAGGATTCGCTGTTTTGCAACAAAACATTAAAACAATGTTACTTTGTAGGATTTCTTCATTGTTTCAAGTCATTTGCTTTTATTTTCTGTCAAAGTGCTGGTTAGGGAATAAGTGTATTTGTGAGCTTTTGGCTTAATTAAATTGGAAACGTACATTTACTGTCCCTCAACTCCAGGCACGCTGTCAGTGTGACATGTGCTTGTTTATTTTGCTCTGTGTAGCATCCTGTCTCTCAAGAAACATGCAAAAGCCCAGTTCAGAAATCTCTTAAAAAGAAAACTCTCTCCCAACATTTTAATATTTAACAAACATCAGCAAAAACAAAAGACTCTGGTTGGGCACGGTGGTGCACACCTGTAATCCCAGCACTCAGGAAACTGACGCAGGAACATCAGAAGTTGGAGGCCAGCCGGTGAGTTCCAGGCCAGCTTCGGCCACATAGAGATCCTGTGTTCTTTTTTTTTTTTTTCTGGGGGCGCGGGGTCTTTTTTGAGACAGAGTCTCCCTGTAGCTCCAACTGGCCTGGTACTCACTGTGTAGACCAGGTTGGCCTTGAACTCACAGAGATCCACCTGCCTCTGCCTCTGCCTCTGCCTCCTAAGTACTGGGATCAAAGGCATGCACCACCACACCCAGCAAGACCCTGTTTCAAAAACAATAATGAAAAGGCTCTGACAAAAGACACCAAAAGAAAGTTAATTGTGGAAGAGAGTATTTTTTTTAATTTTTTTACTAATTTTATTTATTTCTGTATGTGTACGAATGTATTGTCTGCATGCAAGTCTGTGCACCCGTGTCGTGCAATGCCTCGGAGGTCAGAAGTGGGCGTCGGATTCCCCTGGAGCTGGAGTTCTCCTGGAGTTGGAGTTTAAGACGGTTCTCAGCCGCCATGTGGGTGCTGGGGATCGAACCTGGGTCCTCTGCAAGAGCGGTCGGCGCTCTTAACCACTAGGCCATCTCTCCAGCGGAAGAGAGTATTTTAAAGCTGAATTGTTGACTAGTTCTCTGAGCTTGAATCACAGCCATGGCATATTTATTTTTTCACTTGGCAGTGCTGAGGACTAACCCGAACCCTCACACACACGTTAGGCAAGCACTCTAACACTGACTATAGTTGGATGTCTTCCCTGAGGTCTGGCAGATTATTGTCTCTTCAACTGAGACTTGAGATCTCCTGAGTCTCGCGAGCGGTAAGGTACCCCCCCAACTGCAGAATTATGAACAAGCAGATGATAAGGAGGCAAGCAAAGAGCAAGCCTCAAAACACAGAATGAAGAGACGGAATTTGGACTCAACAACTTCGGAATAGCAGGACAAGAGAGAAGCCATATGCCAGGTTCACGAAGAAGAGACACACTGTTAAGGGCAGGATAATCCGTGCCAGTTTACCAACACCTATGGAAAGACTCTGCATGGGATCATTTGCCTCTGGAGGGATGCCCCAGGACACAAGACATCAAAACAACAGATTGGGAAACATACTTAAAGAACTAGCAAGAGCATATAAAGCAAACAAAGTTAAAGAAACTACAGAAAAGAGAAGAGGAACTCAAGAAGGATTGAGAAGAGAGAATGACAAGCTTCGGAAGGAAGTGAAACTCTGAACAGATCCATGCTGAAAGATATGAAACAACCTACCTGCGAACGAAAAGAGCTACCAAAAAAAGTCAGAAGCCTCCCAAAGAATAGAAACATCTAAGAAATAGAAGAGAGAAATGAAAATAGGAAATAAACAAACAACTCACCATTCAAAGAGGAAAGAAATGATAAGGCCTCAGAAGAGAATGGAGGAAGCAGAACAAAGAATATCAGACCTGATGATACACAGAACAACTAAAAACCCTCAAGGAAAGATGATGAAAAATTTAAAAATACACAAATGGAAACAACCAGGAGCTGTGGGCAGCTAATGTAAATAGATCAAGAACCTTCTCATCATAGAATAGAGGAGAGGAGAAAGAATCCCAAGAGAATGTTTTGATCAGATCTTCAACAGAATGATAGATGAAAACTTCACCAAATAAAAAAGGACAAACCATACCAATACAAAAGCACATAGAACTCAAACAGACAAAATCAGAAAAGAAATTTCTCACACGCCACATCATAGTTAAATGCTAGATCACCCAACAAAAAGAACAATCTCTTAAGCCACAAGAGAAAAACAACAGGTGACCTATAGGGGAAAACCATCAAAATTACATACTGACCTGCTCAACGCAACTATGAAAGCAAGAAGAACCTGGAGCAAAGATTCCAGTGTTAAGGACAAAAAGATGCCAAGCCAGGTTACTACATACCCAGCAAGAAATGTCAAATTAATAGTTGAAAGGAGAGAGAAAACCTTCCATGTGATAAACAACTTGAAAGAATAACATGCTCGGAAAACAAACCCTTCAGAGAATACCTGAAGCAATTCAAAGAACAGAAGAAAGGAGCAACCATACTCCCAGCACCTAGAAAGCAAGAAATCAATAAAAAGCATAACTGCAGTTGTAGAAGTAGAAGTACCTAAATCTAAACACGCAGATGGATAATAAGGCAAAAGATGACAACACAAAACCTATCACGTCATAACCTTAAATATTAATGGACTAAATTCCCCAATCAAAAGACATAGATCGGAGAATGGTTAGGAAAACAGAATCCATCGATATGCTGTCTACAAGAAACAACATTTTACCTTCGAGGACAGGCACTACCTTAAAGTGAAGGGATAGAAAAAAATATTCCAAGCAAATGGTACCAAAAGAAAGCAGGTGTTGCCTTTTAAATATCAGATAAAATAGACTTCAAAGTAAAAGAAATCATGAAGAGACAAAGAAGGCCATTAATTTTCATCAAAGGAACAATCCACCAAGAAGATTTCACAATTATGAAAATAATATGCCCCAAACTTCTGGTGCACCAAACTTCATATAAAAGACAATTCTCCGGACGCAACAAGTCACTGACTAACCCCAGTACACTCATAGGTGGGAGATTTCAATACTACCCAACTGAGCCTTTTGGGACTAGTTCAACGTGACAAAAAAATAACAGAGAGACATCTGAATGACATCGATAATGAACCCAAATGACCTCATAGACCTCTATCCAAAACATTTCCATCCTAATACCAGAGAAATATACTTTCTACTCAAGCACCCACCACAGAACATTCTCACAAAATCGGACCAACTCCTGGGACACAGAAGAAACCTCTACAAATACAAAAGATTGAATAATTTCATGCATCCTTCAGACCATCAGTGCAATAAAGATCACATCAACACCAGGACAAGCCCTCTGCCTACAAGAAACACGTGGAGAGACAAACAACACACTCTTGAAATAATGAATGGTAAGAAGAGATAAAGAAAGAAAAAAACATTCCTGAACTGAATGACAATGACAATACAAAACAAACTAAAACCTATGGGATACCTTAAAAAGCAGTCCTAAGATTGGGAAGTTTATAGGCCCCTGGGTGCTACATTAGAAAAAGAACCAGAAAGAGCACAAGTGAATTGATCTAACACTACAAGCTAAAAGCACTTGAGAGGCAAACACAGATGAACCTAAACGAACAGAGACAGGAAAGAAATAACAAAGAATCGAGCAGAATCAGTGAAATAGAAACCAAAGAAAAAACCAAAAAATCAATTAGAAGCCAAAGTTTGTTTCTTTGAAAGAATAACAAGATAGACAGAACTCTGCCCAGTTAACAAAAAGAAGAAGGAACAACTCCAAAATCAATACACTCTGTGAGAAAAGGGAAATATCACAACCGATCAAAGGGAAAAAGATCAAGAAAATTATATTGGGAAATGATTACAGACCTATAATATTCTACCAAGTTTGAAAAACCTAGAAGATGGAATGAGATACCTTAAATCTGGAATCACTCAAAGCTTGGCCAAGGAAGAGAACCAGCAGCTTAAAACAGACCCATAATCATATGAAGAGAATAGAGGATGTAGTAAAGAACCTCCCACTAAAAAAAGCCCAGCAGGCCCAGAACAGTTTCACGGCAGGATTCTATAAAAACATTTCAAACAAGACCCTACAACCATTAATTTAACTGAAACTGTTTGAAGATAAAATTCAGAGGGAATTCTTCCCAATTCCTTTTTGAAGCCAACCATCATCTATTACCAAAAACCAGGCAAAGATCCAAACTAAAAAGGAGAATTCAACCGCATCTCCTCATGAACACAGATGGCCAAATTCTAAATACAGAATACTGGCAAATCACATAACAGACCCAATCAAAGAAGAATCATCCAATATGAACCAAGTTGGATTCATAAACCAGAGATGCAGGGATGGTTCAACATACGAAAATCAAAACATCATCAAACACATAAACGGAAAAAGACAAACAACCACATCATCTCAATTGGATGCTGAAAAGGCCTGCTTGACCCAAAAAAATCCCAAAAGTCAATCCCCCCCTTCATGTTAATAGTCCTAGAAGGAATTGGATTGGAGGGATCATTCCTCAATTTAATCTAATGCCATATACAGAAACCACGCCAATACATCCTAAAATATGGGGAAATGACAAGAACATTCCCTTAAAGGTAAGGAAACCGCAAGGTTCCCCCCATCACCCACTCCTCTTCAATATAGTGGCTTGAAAAACACTTGCTAGAAAGCAATAAGGCAGAATAGGATATTAAAGGAGTACTAATTGCGACAAGAAAGGAATGTCAACTTCTCCTATTTGCCTGATGATATGTAATTGTTTACTTAATGGGATGCTATAAAACTCCACCGGAGAACTCTAGAAACGAATTACAAGCTTCAGCAGTGGCAGGATACAAAATTAAACCTTAAAATATCAATGGCCTTATCTTTACCACCCACAACAAGCAACTGGAGAAAGAATTCAAAGAGACTTCCACTCACAATAGCCCTCAAAACATAAGATACCTAGTAATAACCTAACCGAAGACTAACAAAAGAACCGTCTACAAACCAAAATTTTAAACCCAAAGAAAGAAATTGAAGAAAGACCTCAGAAGAATTGGAAAACCTCCCATGCTCATGGATTGGGAAAATTAACCATTGTAAAAATGTCCATTTTACCCAACTCTTGTATAGATTTAAAGCAATACCAATTAAAATCCCCAAAGAGTTTCTTCACGGATCTGGAAAACAAATTCTTAAATTCCCATTTGGAAAAACCAAAAGACCCCGAATGGCCAAAACAACTGAGTGAAGAGCTACACAGGGGGGATTTCTAATGCCGAACTTCAGAAAACTAAGCTACAGGGCTATAGTCATACAAAACAGCCTGGTACTGGCACAAAACAGACCTATATGACCAAATGGACAAAAACCGAAGATCCAAATCTGAGCACAATAACAATTTCTACCATGTCATATTTGACAAGGGGGCAAGAAACCACAATGGAGAAAAAGACAGCATTCAGCAAGTGGTGTTGGCAAAACTGAAAAAAAAAAAAAAAAAAATAAAAAATCACCAACTTGTTTGAAGAATGAAAATTAAACCCCTACCCTCTCGCCCTGACAAAGTGAACTCCAGATGGATTAAGACTCAATGTGAAACCCCAAACTCTAGAAGGCGATAGAAGAAAAAGTTGGCACAAGACTACAAGACATAGGTGTTGAAAAGACTTCCTAAATCAAGACAGCAGCTGCCACAAGATTGAAGGTCGACAATTGACAATGGGACCTCATCAAACTCAAAAGCTCTGTACATTCAAAAGAAACAATCAAGGAAGTGAAGAAGAAATCCCACAGAGTGGGAGGAAACTTCACTGCAGATACATATGACAAAGCAGTTGATTTCCCAGAATATATATAAACTTTACTCAAAAAAACAAAGTTAAGGAAAGAAAACAAATGACCCACTCAATAAAGATGGAGCAAGATGAACAGAGACTTCACGAAGTGAGGAATTGAGGAATGTCTGAGAAACACCTAAGGAAAACTGTTCCACATCACAATCATTAAGAAATGCAAATGAAACCACTCTAAGATATCACTTACTCCAAAATAAGACTGGCTAGGATCAAGAAAAACAAATGATACCAAGTGCTGAGAGGTTGTGGGGAAAGGGGAACACTCATCCACTGCTGGTGGGATATGTAACTCGTACAGCCACTATATGGAAAGGCAGTGTGGAGAACCCTTGGAAGACTTGGAATGAACTTGCCACCCGACCCAAGCCATAGACCACTCCTGGGCATGGTACCCTCAAGACTCACACCACACAGAGATACATGCACGGCCCTGTTTATTTCAGCTCCCTTCCCAATAGCAAGGAGGCTAGGAACCAACCTAAATGCCCCTCAAATGACGAGTGGATAGAGAAAATGTGTTACATCTACACAATGGAGTTCTATGTGCAGCAGTAAAAGAAAGAACGACATCAATGAGCTTTGCAGGAAAATGCTGGAGCTAGAGGACATCTGCTGAGTGAAGTAACACAGTCCTGAAAAACAAATGAGGAATGGAATCCCTCATCTTTGTGGATGCTAGTGCAAAATACCCAGTTGTAAGTATTTCTTGTGTGGGGCCCCTGAGCTTTTGTCAAAGCAGTTGGGCGTCAATTGCATATTGGAAACCAACAACAACAACAACAAACAGACGACAACAGAAAAAAGGCTGCATCAAAGATGGACTGAACTAAAAGGGTGCGCCACCACGCCCCGGCAGGGTCACAGCTTTTATAACAGTCTCTGGTTCTATTTTCTTTTTTTTTTTTTTTTTTTTTTTTTTTTTTTTTTCATTTACTATTTTATTTATTTCTGTATGTGTACGAATGTATGTTCTGCATGCAAGTTTGTGCACCCGTGTCGTGCAATTGCTCGGAGGTCAGAGAGTTGGGCGTCGGATTCCCCTGGACTGGATTCTCCTGGAATTGGAGTTTAAAGACGGTTCTTCAGCCGCTCATGTGGGTGCTTGGGGATCGAAACCTGGGTCCTCTAGCAAGAGCGGTGGTCGCTCTTAACCTCTAAGCCATCTCTCCACCCCCTCTGGTCTATTTTCAAAAGCTTCACTTCCAAATGTCATTGAAAAATATCTGAATGGTGAGTAGACTTCAAAAGGGATCAACCCACAGAAGCTTCTCTGAGTTGAATTAGAAGGACTTCTAATTCCAATCTGCCCAAAACAGTCAACTTCCGCCAATGGAAAATATTGAGAAAGACTAAGAATGAAAAAGCATGTTTGGCAAGAAGCATGACTCTTGGCGGGGTAGGGAATGGGCCGGAACAAATGGGTCTAGATTTGTTATAAAATAAATAAATAAAATAATAATTAAAAAAAATTACAAAGTAAAGATCCAAATTGGCTTTATTTTCAATAAATGAGCAACATTTTATTGCACAGAATGGAACATGCCACTCTGAGTAGAAAGAGTTGATTTTATAGTCATAAAACAAGGCAGAAACAAAAACAGAAAGCACACTGGTCACTCTAGAGTTATTTTGCTTGTAAGAGATAGGGAGCAAGAGGCTAGGACAAGACTTGACAGATTCCACTAGATTACTTGAGGTTACCCTTTTGTCTAAGGATTAAGTAGAGGTAAGTCCATATTGCTTCCAATTAAAACTGGACTGTTGGAGAAAGTTGGCTGTTATCACTCTTATCCTGACTTCTCTCTTATTCTGACTTCTTAGAATGTTAGGTAAACAGCCTAGTTCCAGCCTGGTGACACTAAGGATCAGTGACTCCATTTTGTTTCTTCAGCCTTATTTTTTAGGGTCTGGTGCAAGATGGATCCTATAATTTTTATTTAACACTCTGTAACCTCTAGTTCCCAGCAAACATTTACTAACTCGACCATTACTAACATCTGGAAATTAATTAGGACCAAGTTCTAGAAAGATCTTGAAGGTCAAAATATTCTGGATGTCAAAATGAAATCCCTGAGCAAATGGGGTGGATTTCCTTGTTCCTTTCTAATTCTGACTGGAATTCCAGATGGCAAGGAGGGGCAGTGTCTCTGGTGGCATCTGGGGTGGGAGAGGTGTGGGAAGGGGGCAGGTAGCTGGTATATTAGTTCATGTTAGATACAACACTTCTGAGTCTACAGCTTTTTTTTGTNTTTTTTTTTTTTTTTGGTCTTTTCGAGACATGGTCTCCCTGTAGCCCCAGCTGTCCTGGAACTCACTCTGTAGACCAGGCTGGCCTTGAACTCACAAAGATCCGCCTGCCTCTGCCTCTTGAGTGCTGAGATTAAAGGGGTGCGCCACCATGCCCAGCAAGGGTCCGCAGCTTTTAAACAGTCTCTGGTCTATTTTCAAAAGCTTCACTTCCAAATGTCATTGAAAAAAATCTGAATGGTGAGTAGACTTCAAAAGGGATCAACCCACATGAAGCTTCTCTGATGTTGAATTAGAGACCTTCTTGTATTGTTTTCCTGTCCTCTGATCTATACAGAGTTGTCTCAAAATACACATTGAGTTTCACTAGCAGAGTAGCTTTCTCTTCTGGACTTCATTCCTCCTGGGGACCTGGGTTCAGGTCCCAGTACCTCCCACCTGGTGGTTTACAACCATCTTTAATTCCAGTTCCAGGGGATCCAACACCCTCTTTTTACCTCCAGGAGCACTTCAGGCACATGGTGGATTGTGGTGTCACTCTACCACACAGGGAGGTGGATGCAGGAACCTGGTCCACTGGATTACAGGGAAAAGGGAAAAGGCAAGACAGCTGCCAGCAGCTTCCCTAAACCTTGGGACCAAAGGCTGACAACCTTTCCACTGCCCACCTGTCTCATCTAACATCTACACCAGGCAATGCCCTATTGGCACTCCCAGATCCTCCAGGCTGCCGCCTGCTAGGCACTCTAGAGCCTAATGCCAGACTGTCACCTGATAGGCACTCTACAGTCTAATTCCTGCCTGGGCACTCACTCACCACACATCCCAGCTGGTAACCTGATAGGTCTCTGTCCAGCCCCACACCAGATTGCCAGGTTGGTGGTCTGATGGACCGATGTCCAACACATTGGCCACGACTACACAAACCTGATAGGTGAAGATTACACCTGCAAAATAACTGCCGGGAGTCCCTGTCTGATGGTAAGAAGGACTTGTTTATTTATTCACAGCATTCTGTTTTTATACCCAGAGTGACATCATATCTCAGAGCCTGGTTTCAGACCCCATGCCTCATGTTTGTAGTAACATCACGAATACGAGAACTTGAGAACTTGTGAGTGTGAGAACTTGAGAACTTGTGAGTGCCTTTGATCTCAAGGTGTCACAGGTTTGCTAATGCACAGGCAAATCCTGCCTAAGGCCAGGTTTTGGTGTAAACAGACAAGCACAAAGGAATCTGAAGGTGACTACCATTTTTCCCTACAGTGGATTTACGTACATGAAGGCAAAACAAAAACAAACAAGTTTTTTAAAAATCAAATGAAACCAAAACCCAAATGCAAGATCTCAATCAATTTCCTTTTTTTCTATAAACTCACACTGATAACATATTTGTGTATGTACTAGACTTAATGTTTACTAAAAGTCAGAGAGATGGGGATTTACAGGATAAAAAATTAGGGCAGGGGGCTGAAGAGATGGCTCAGCAGTTAAGAGCACTGACCGCTCTTTTAGAGGATCTGGGTTTGATTCCTGGCACCCGCATGGTAGCTAACAACCACAACTCCAGTGCCAGAGGATTCAAAATCCTCTTCTGACTTCTGCAGGCATTGTATGACACAAGTGTACTTCCATACATGAAGGTAATACACTCATACACATAAAATAAAGTAATAATAAATAAAACATTTAAAATAGGGCAGTTTAGAAGTGAACATCAAGCCGGGTGTGGTGGCGCACGCCTTTAATCCTAGCACTCGGGAGGCAGAGGCAGGCGGATCTTTGTGAGTTCAAGGCCAGCCTGGTCTACAGAGTGAGTTCCAGGACAGCCTGAGGCTCCAGGGAGACCCTGTCTCAAAAAGACAAAAAAAAAAA
>VZQC01006815.1:852322-878598 GCA_009823505.1 Rhizomys pruinosus
CTGAGTGCTGGGATTAAAGGTGTGCGCCACCATGCCCGGCCTAAGATGGTTCTTAGCCACCATGTGGGTGCTGGGAATTGAACCTGCGTCCACTGCAAGAACAGTCGGCACTCTTAACTGTTTAGCCATCTCTCCAGCCCCATCTCATATTTTTTTTTTACCAACTCATAGTTTTTAATGCCTGACTATCTTTCCTTTTTACTGGCATAAATCCATTGTCTGCGGTACTGGTTTCAGAAGGACATTTTCAAGCAACTATATGGTATAGTTGCCTTCATTTAGCTTACTGGGTTCACTCTGCAGGTCTGGAGTTTGTGAACAGGTATCAGCACCTCCCTATTGAACAGCTGTTCTCGACACTGTGTGTGGGGGCTGGAGAAGCGCACAGCTGTTAAAGGCTAGCAACCAAAACATCAAAATTGCCATGCATGTGTGTGATGTGGATCCGATCTGTGCCCCTCTGGGTTGAACACATCTATCTATCTATCCCCTGTGCCCAAAATTTCTGATTCCTTCTATGGTCCTAAACTGTGTATTTCTAGCCATTTTTCAGGTAATGCTGACACTGTTGGGTTGGGGGAATGCTCTTTGAGAATTTCTGGCCTATGCTTTTTTTTCCATTTTTTAAATTATTATTATTAAACTTTTTCCATAGGTCATTGTTGTAGTCTGTCTTCCATTGCTGTGACAAAACACTCTGATCGACACCAACTTGGGGAGGAAAGGGTTTATTCAGCTTACATCTCCTGGGTCACAGTTTATCACTTAGGGAGCCCAAGGCAGGAACTCAGGGCAGGAACCTGGAGGCAGGAACTGAAGCACAGGCCATGGTGGAATGCTGTTCACTGGCTTGCTCCCCTGGCTCATGCCCAGCCCACCTTATTATACGGTACACAACAACCTGCCCAGGGTGGCACCACTCATTGTGGGCTGGGCCCTTCCACACTGCTCGACCATCAAGACAATACTCCACAGATGTGGCCACAGGCCAATCCAATGGAGCCAATTCCCCAGTTGAGACTCCCTCAACCCAGGTGTGTCAAGTTGACACTAAAGCTATCCAGCACAGTCATGCATCATTTCTCAATTGAATCTAGAGTCACTTCCCTTTCCATCCCACACAAGTCCCTGCACTCTGCCATATATGTCTTGCATCTTTTTCTGAGTCATTCCAGAGTTTTTTTTCAGTTCTTTTGTTGTTGTTCTCTCCAACTACAGTTTATATACATATACATATACATACATATGTATATATACATATATATACATATTTATATATACATAAATATATAAATATATACGTATATACATACACGTATCACTTGAATTGGAGGATTTTTCTTACCTAAAAGACGTCATGTTTTTTCTTTTTTTAAAAGTTTTTAATTTATTTTGTATGTGTATGAATATACTGTCTGCATGTAGGTTTGTGCACTGTGTTGTGCAATGCCGCGGAGGTCAGAAGAGGGTGTCGGATTCCCCTGGAACTGGAGTTAAAGATGGCTCTTAGCTGTCATGTGGGTGCTGGGGATCGAACCCAGGTCCTCTGCAAGAGCAGTTGGCGCTCTTAACCACTAGGCCATCTCTCCAGCCCCAAGATGTCATGTTTTCCTTAAGGAAGTGCTCAAAGGTTCCTCCTTGGCAACCCCAAACAACCATCAATCCTGCACTTTTGCTCCACATTGGGGTCTTTCCCTCCCATGGTCCCCCAAAATGAAGTCCAGTAAGCACACATCCTGTCTTGATCACCCTGCACTGGCCTCCACGATACAGCCCAGGTGGCCCAACAATGGCAGCTCCAGCCAGGACAGGTGTCAGCAGGCTAGTAAGCCCTCCCCAGAGGCCGACGCACATTTTCATTTGATCTGGCCTATGCTTTTAATGTCCCACATCTTCAGGATGGGTTCCAGAGTGTAACCTCTAACATAACCCTCCTGTACACAACCATCATGGAAGGAAGGTGCAGGACAGATAGACTTGTAGTTTTGCCAATGAAGTACACTGAGTCCACAGTTATGTGCAAATTTCCCTAGTACCTTATATTCAGCTCAATATTGCTGTGTGTGTGTGTGTGTGTGTGTGTGTATATGTGTGTGTGTGTGTGTGTGTGTGTTGATGGGGATCCAACCTTGCAATCCTAGGCGGGTGGTATCTCACTGACAACATCTCCAGCTCTCTATTCATTCTAGAGGCTATGAAGGGGTCAAGCCTCTGGGTTGCCCCTCTCTTCCTCTCTACCAGCTTGCCCTTCTTGATTCTTTCACGAACCAGGGCCTGCATCACAATCCCCCAGCACCCAGGTAATGGCTCTTCCTTTCCTCCCCTGCATACCCCATCCCTTCATGTCCCCACACTGCCCGCCTTTCATTCCCTCGTCTAAGCTGTACTTGATCCCTTTCCATCTTGAAGTGAGAAAGCTTCAAGACCTGGAACGTGGAAAGAGGAACTGGGGAAGGGAAGCCTTCCACCTGTCTGCCTCAAGATGTGGTACTTGCGAGATAATCGCATTTCTCATTGTTTTTGATTAACAAGGTCGCAAGGGCCTGTGGCAATATGCTGAGACGGTCTGCCTTTGCTATTTGTCTTAGTCTGTATTGTATAAGCCGGGGACATGGTAGGGTGGAGAGGACCAGCTACTGCACAATAGCCAGTCAGTGAGCTGCTGATGCACCTCGTAGCCCCACCCTGTAACACTGCCTGCTCCTCAAACACAGTTTAATCTTGGTTAGACATTGTTTTGTTTTGTTTTGTTTTGTTTTTTGTTTTTTTTTGAGACAGGGTCTCCCTGTAGCTCTGGCTGTCCTGGAACTCACTCTGTAGACCAGGTTGGCCTCGAACTCACAGAGATCCGCGTGCCTCTGCCTCCCAAGTGCTAGGATTAAAGGCGTGGGCCACCACGCCCGGCATTTTTATTTATTTCTGTATGTGTATGAATGTACTGTCTGCATGCAAGTCTGTGTACCCGTGTCGTGCAATGCCGCGGAGGTCAGAAGAGGGTGTCGGATTCCCCTGGAACTGGAGTTCTCCTGGAACTGGAGTTTCAGACGGTTCTCGGCCGCCATGTGGGTGCTGGGGATCGAACCCGGGTCCTCTGTAAGAGCGGTCGGCGCTCTTAACCGCTAGGCCATCTCTCCAGCCCCCTTGGTTAGACACTTGTTAAACTAGGTAGTGCAATAGCAAGACAATTTTAGACCTGTTTTAGCCTTAGACTCCCCTATCCCTGTAAGGCAGCTCTTACCTTTACCTATAATGAAGGTGATCCACATGTGGAATATATTAAATCCAATTAATATAAGCATCCCTAGCAATGATTCTTTAACCTGCATGTCATTGGAGCCACCTGGGAAACATTTTAAAAATATGTATTCAGGCCGGGCGTGGTGGTGCATGCCTTTAATCCTAGCACTTGGGAGGCAGAGGCAGGCGGATCTCTGTGAATTCAAGGCCAGCCTGGTCTACAGAATGAGTTCCAGGCCAGCTGGGGCTACAGGGAAACCCTGTCTCAAAAAAACAAAACAAAACAAAAAAATATGTATTCAGGGGCTTGGGTTGTAATTAATAGGTAGAACACATGCCTAGCATAGGTAGAGTTCCATTTACGGCACAGAACACACACACACACACACAAACACACACAAAGAGATACACACAGAGAGACAGAGAGGTGATATAAAAGACATCAATGCATGTTTTGCTTAATATACACATAACTCTTACAAATCAGCAAGCAATAAACTATAAGCCAGTATTGTGGTATACTTTTGGAGACAATTGCCCTGTCTGAACTCTGCAGAAAGCATGCCTGGCTACATGAAGTCACCAGTAGCCAAGACTGTCTACAATGGTTTTGCTGTGACAAAACACTCTGACCAATACCAACTTGGAGAGGAAAGGGTGTATTTACGTTACATCTCCCAGATCACAGTTCATCACTTAGGGAGCCCAAGGTAGGAACTCAGGGCAGGAACCTGGAGGCAGGAGCTGAAGCTCAGGCCATAGAGAACACTGCTTACTGGCTCCCCCAGGTCATGCTCAGCCTGCATTCTTGTACCGTACACAACAACCTGCCCACAATGAGCTGGGCCCTCCCACATTACTCAACAAGCAAGAAAATATCCCACGGACATGGTCACACGCCAGTCCAATAGAGACAATTCCCCAAATGAGGCTCCCTCAACCCAGGTATTTCAAATTGACACTAAAGCTAAGCAGCACAGGCATGCTGTGTGAATATCTGCACTATACCTTGTAAACAGGACATTTTGTTGCTATAGTTTCCTGAGTTCCTTCAGAGAAATGTCCTTTGATCTGTATACCTTTGTTCCTAAATACCTGCTTAGAGCACCTTATCCCAGTGAATAAGAGACTTTGAGAGTTAGAGACTCAGTGTTCATTGTTCTATGGAAGTGGGAGTTTCCTGGTCCCCAGCTTTCTTAAATATTAAATTGTCTGAACATCTATAATTCTAGCACTTGGGAGGTCTAGGCAGGAGGAATATGAGTCTGATGACAGCTTTGAGCTAAATAAAGTGAGAGACCCTGTGTCAAAAAAAAAAAAAAGAAAAAAGAGTGCAGCCATGTTCATCTTCTCTCTCTCTCTCTCTCTCTCTCTCTCTCTCTCTCTCTCTCTCTTGTTCTCCTTCCATCCTTTCTCACCATCATGATGTGAGGTGTCCTGTTTCACTGTGGTCTTCCTGCCATAATGGACTCTAGACTCAGAAACTGTGAGTTCAGATTAACCCTTTACCCTTTAACCCTTTAAATAACTGCTAATTTTCTGGGTCAGGTAACTGTTACAATAATGAAAAGCTAACAGAATATAAGTCCTTCAGATGGGTCATGGCTGCCTGATCACGTAAGAAGTCTTTGGAGCTGGCTTATGGAAAGAATTCAGAAGTGTTTAGAGAAGTGGCTACAAGGGGCTGGAGAGATGGCTCAGCAGTTAAGAGCACTGACTGCTCTTGCAGGCGACCCAGGTTCGATTCCCAGCACCCACATGGCGGCTAAGAACCGTCTCTGACTCCAGTTCCAGGGGAATCCGACACCCTCTTCTGACCTCCATAGCATTCATTGCAGGTCACAGGTGCACCAACCTACACACAGACAGTACATTCATACACATAAGAAATAATAAATAAAAAATAAAATAAAAATGCAGAAGAGGCTACAGAAGCTCTAGAACTCTGTAAGTACAGACTAGTGGTAAATCTGGTGATCACTCAGAAGGGAGAAATGTCAATAGAAATATAGACAGCAAATATTGGTTTCATGAGGTTTCAGATGGAAATTCAAATTGGGAATGGACTAAAGGCTACGGGTATTAGATTATGGCAAAGAATCTGGCTATATTTTGCTCATATCCTAAGGGGAGTTGAGTTTAAAGGTGATGGACTAACTAATCTGACAGAGGAAATTTCATGGTGGTCCAGCATTAGGCTGTGGCATGGTTATTGCAGGCTGCTTTTAACCAGAGAGAATTTAAAAAAAAAAAATTTCTTTTTAAAGCAGAGCAGACTTACCAAAAAAAAAGGGGGGGGGAAGAAGTACAATAAAGTTTGGACTAAGAGAATATGTCTGTTGGAGTCATTAAAAAGACAATAAATGCTTTGCATCAGGAGTAAAAGGAACAATTCCTTTAGACCTCTCAGGAATTGGCCAGGATATAAGCATTGCAGGCTCCAGGTTCTAAAACTGCAAACTTATTTGAATGACTTTGCTTTGAGAAGACAGCAAGGGTTCCCTACTTACACGGACCTTGGAAAATATGTCTGCAGACAGTTGGGCAACTGTAGCCGTAGTCTGAGGCCGTCTGTCTACTGCTAGAGCCAGTGGCAAACCTGGGAGCTCTCTGCATGGTGCTGGGTTTCCAGCCATACACATTGCAAAAGCTGTCAGATCACGGAGGCTTTCACACAGATTCCGAAGGGAAACCAGGCTGTGTATGACAGGGTTAGTGTTCCTCCCTAAGAGTGATGTGTGAGGCTGTGAGGGTGAAGCCTAAGCTCCAAAGACCTCAGGATGTTGAAAAGGTCAAGAATATGGAATGTCTGTCAAGGAAAGCCATGAGCAACAAATAGAGTCAGTCTACAAGACAGGCCACGAGGGCTGAAATGTCGATCAGCGTTCCAGACATGAAGCTACAGTTTACCATGCTGGGTTTGGCTGGCTTTGGTTCTGTTTTCTTTTGCTATTTCTCGTTCGTCCATTTAGGAATGAGAAGTTCCCTCTGTGCTACTGTTTCCTGGGGATATGTTACTTGGTTTTGATTTTGCAGGGCCTCACGCTGAGAGTTCCCCTCAAGTCCTAGTGCAGACTCTCACTTGGACTTTTGAACAATATTGAAACTGTTAAGACTGTGTGGACTCTTGGGGATGTACTGAATGCAGTTTGCATTATGAAAGAGAGATGAGACTTTAGGGGGCCAGTTGTGGAATGTTATGGTTCAAGGCAATGTGTTTGAGTATGAAATTGACAAGGGTTGAACTTGGGATGGTTAATCTTAATTGTCAACTTGATTGGATGAAAAACTGCCTAGGAGTTTAGTAAGGCACACTTCTGGTTTGTCTGTTAGGTCATTTCCAGACAGCATATTCAGAGAGGATCAACTAAGGGGAGAAGACCTATTCTGAAGATGTACAGCACCATCTCACAGGCTGGAGGCCCAAAGGAATAGAAAGGACACAGTAGAGTGCAGGCCTCTTCTCTGCTTCCTGGCTGCAGGGATGCGGAGCTGCCCATCATGATGGACCCTGAAACCATGAGCTAAAATATGTCCTTCTCCACTTTGCATTGTTTGTCTGCATTTTTCACAATAATGAACACTAATAAAGAAACACACACCCTTTCTAGCACTCAAGAGGCAGAGGCAGGAGGACAGAAACTCAAGGCCAGCTTGTGCTGCATGAGTCCCGTCTCTGTTAGAAAATGTTAGATTGAGATTGATCAGGGTGACATGAAAATGGGAGATGAGACCTCAACAGGAGCAGATTGTTCTTTAGAACAATGAAGGGCCACAGTTTCTCTGCAGGATAGAAACTGCACATTGAGGCCCAGTTGGTTTGAGTTCTTATAGAGTTTTAAAGGAAGAAAGACTGAGCATTTTTCTGCAGTTCTTTTTTTATGGTGTGAGGGTTTGGGTCAGTAAGAAGTGCTGGCATATGTTTTCCTCAGATATTACAATTTCCAGGTTGGGGGTTTCTCAACTTAACTTGGGGCTTTCCATGCTGAGACATTTATCCTTCAGGCTCAATAAACTAAGTAATAACAATAAATAAAAACTAAAATTAAAATGTCAAGAAAGCTACTAACCTAATAGGAGAAAGGGACGAAAAACAAGTAGGGAGTTTTATACAAAATTCAAAATGCTTGCAAACACATACATACAATTGCTGCTGGCTGGGGCTTTTTTGTTGTTGTTGTTTGGTTTGGTTTTTTGTTTTTTCAAGACAGGGTCTCCCTATAGTCCCAGCTGGCCTGTAGACCAGGCTGGCCTTGAACTCACAAAGATCCACCAGCTTCTGCCTCCCGAGTGCTAGGATTAAAGGCGTGTGCCACCATGCCCGGCTGGCTGTGGCATTTTACACTTAGAGTTACAGCTTTTCCAGAGGCTGAACATGAGGAGTGCATGGGATAATTAATTCAAGATAACTTCGAGCAACAGAGTGAAAATATTTCCCAAAGCCAAAATGGCAAAAAAATTTTAAACTAGACCTGTAATCCTAGCCTTGTGAGGCTGAGGTAGGAGGATTATGAGTTTGTGGTCAGCCTAGGCCACATCGTGAGTTAAGGCCAACCTAAGCTATATAGCAAGACCCTGTCTAAAAAAAATATTACTCATAAAATCATGGAAATTTAAACATTAACATATTTTATGTATAAGATTAACAGGAAGGAAGGAAGGAAGGAAGGAAGGAAGAAAGAAAGAAAGAAAGAAAGAAAGGAAGAAAGAAAGAAAGGAAGAGAAAGAAAGAACTGGGGCTAGAGTGATGGCTCAGATGTTAAGAGCACTAACTCTTAAATAATAATAAATAAATAAAATTTAAGAAAAAAAGACCAGCAAAAAATAATGCATAATGCAATTAACAAAACGAAATTAACAAGATATCCCCATACACTGTTTGTTGGAAGTACTTATTGACATGCCTTTCTTAGATGTCAGTTAGCTAATATTTCCCCAAATTCTACAGATATATTCCCCCTTTATAGTTCTGAATTTAGCACAGAGATGTCTTAACACATGTATGAAAATACATGTTTTGGCCTGTGTTTCAGCTCCTGCCTCCAGGTTTCTGCCCTGAGTTCCTACCTTGGGCTCCCTCAGTGATGACTGTGACCTGGGAGATATAAGATGAATAAACCCTTTTCTCCCTGAAAAAAAAATACATGTTTATATGAGAAATGTCTCCATGGACTCATGTGTATGAATACTTGGTTCTCTGAGGGTGGTATTTTTATGGGACTTTAGGAAGGTGCAGCCTTGCTGGAGGAAGTGCATCACTGGGGGTGGGCGTGGAGGGTTCGTAGCCTCGCCCCATGTTCAGTCTGCTCTCTCTGCTCCACACTTGTGGTTAAAGATGTGAGCTCTCATCTTCCTGCCGCAGCTCTCTGCTGCCGTGCTTTCCCCTCCATGATGGACTTTCTCTCTGGGACCATGGGGCAAAATCAACTTCCATAAGTCGCTTTTGAACATAGTGGTTTTTTTTTTTTCTGTGAAATTATATTTATGTTCATTCACATTTTAACATGCATATTAAAGGGAAATATTTTTTTATTGATGCTTTGTGTATTTCATAGATCATTTTCCAATTCAGTTCAGGCATATATCCCCTTCCCTTCCCCCTACCCCACCCCTACCCATCCCAGATCATGCATTCTGCTGTAAGTTTTCTGCATCTTTCTCTGCTTTTTTGTTTTGTTTTGTTTTCATTTTTTTAACAATAAGTGATAATTTGTGAGTACAAGCATCCTTCATGTAAAACCAATTTGCAAGCAGTTGTGCCCAAACCCACACAGCTCATGGGTCCCACCATCCAGCAGGGGGGNCATTCAGCTCCTTGCTATTGTGGAAGAGGAGGCTGAAATAAAACCTGACCATGCAGGTATCTCTGCGGTTGGGTGAGTCTTGGTGTGGTACCTCTGCCCAGGGAGTGTATGGCTGGTGTCGGTGGCAAGTCATCTCCAAGTCTTCAAACAAAGGGTTCTCCTCATTGCTTTTCATAGTGGCTGCATTAGTTTACTTCCCACCAGCAGTGGAGCGAAGTGTTCCGCTGGCTGTTCTCCACAACCTCTCCAGCACTTGGTATTCAGTTGTGTTTGTTCTTGATCCTAGCCAGTCTCTCTCTCTCTCTCAAAAAAAAAAAAAATCTTAAAGTGGTTTTTTATTTGCATTTCCTTAAATAAATGTAGTCGATGTTCGAACACTTCTTAGGGTGTTTCTCAGACATCTCTATTCCTCACTTGTGAAATCTATGTTCAGCTCTTGCTCCATTTATGGAGTGGGTCATTTGTTTCTTTCTTCTTTCGTTTTTGAGTAGTTTATATATCTGGAAATCGAATGTTCTGTCAGTTGTATCAATGGTGAAGGTCCTCCCACTCTGTGGGATTTTTTTTTTTTTTTTTTTTTTTTTTCCTTTTTTTGTTTCTTTTGCTATACAGAACATTTTGTGTTTTATGAGGTCCCATTGGTCATATCTGTCGACCTTAATTCTTGCACAGTGCTGTCTGATTTAGGAAGTCTTTTCCGTAGCCTATTCTTGTGCTCTGCCAACTTGTTTTCTTCTATCGCCTTCAGAATTTGGGTTTCTTTGTTGAAGTGTCTTCTTGAGTGCCTTCTTGGAAGTTGATTTTGTAACACGGCTAGAGGAGGAGTTGTGAGGGATTCTCATTCATTCGCTACAAGTGGTGATCCAGTTTTGCTAAGCCACTTGCTGAAGATGCTGTCTTTTCTCCATCATGTTCTTCTTGCCCCCTTGTCAATATAGAGATTGCGTGAAATGTTGTATGTGCTTGCAGACTGTTGGATCTTTGGTTTTTGTCAATTGGTCCACAGGTCCTGTTTTTTTGTGCCAGATACATGCTCCTTTTTATGACTGATAGGCCCTGTAGTAGATACTTGAAGTCTGATTATAGAGTATCGCTCCCCTGGAGTGCAGTTGTTTGCAGCAACCACGAGCAGCCTGCGGTCCTGGGGGCTAGTCAGTGTTGTGCAGTTAGAGCTAAGGCGGCTACCCGGGATATGGGGGCTTACTCAGCTTGAGGCCAGCAACGGGTTGCTTAGACCTGGGTGTCTGACCGGTTTGGGATCCTGTCATATTTAAGGTGGAGGGTCATAAGTTGGATCTTTTCTACCTGGCTTTTAATTAGGCCCTTTGGGGAGTTTTGGTTAAGCAAGTCCTGGTCTCTTCACATCCCCAACTTTTACAGTAAAAGTCCTGTCCATCCTCGCATGCCCCACAAGCTTTCCTCAGTGTGAGGGTGGGGAACACATAGAAACATGTCCCCTGCAGTCCATTTATGGAATCCAGTCTATATATTTTTGGCGTAGTGTGCCCATTCACCACAATCTCAGCCCTTAAATTCTATCATGCCCTTCTCTCTCACAGTTTGTTCCCTAGGCTTTAGAAACAGGGGCACAAGTGGGCAAGAAACAAAACAGTCTACTTACTCTAGAGCTGTCCAACTCTTCTCGGATTCTGATCCAGTTCAGGCTATTGTTCTGTTCATAAAATTTTGCTGCACCTAGAAGGTAATTTTCTTTAGGACTCATTATAAGTAGTTTTTACAAGTAGGCTCCACAGAGGTGTTTGATGCTTGCAGCTCAGTGAGCCTGAGGCTTTTCCTTTTCCTTATATGTTTCCAGATGGGCCTACTTCTCTGCTGGTATTTCTTGGTACATTTTCTGCACGTAATGCATAAGCTGTTCTTTTCTTTTCAGCCATTAAGTTGATGAACTTTTGACCTATGGGAACATGCAAATCTTTTCCCATAGTTAGTTTATAGATTTAAATTGAAAGTTTGACAAAAAGGTTTAATATATAACCATATCCCCCCTTTTTTTAACAATTTTAAGGTTTCTAGTCTTTCTAGCCCATGAATCTCAAAAAGGCAGTTGCATTATATTTTCCAATTAGCTTAAATGTATTTACCAATTGTTATTAAAACCCTTTAACCAAATGTTGTTTAATATAGACATTTGTACTTTTACTAAAAAGTTGTTTGGCAGATTTGGGATACTGTTTAAATCACACATACTAAATGTTCTTAAAATTCTTTACTAAGACTGTGACTTCAGAAGAAATCAATCCATTAAGCTTATATTTATTATGTTTGTAGATTTCTGTTAATAAATAATATACTGAAATAGCCGTCTGCTTTATATGTATAATATTTATTTCAAACATCACTATAAATCTTTTAAAGTGGGTTTATAACAATCCTTTCCATTCAATCTTGGAGGTGGTTTTTTCCAGGGCTGGCTCAAAACCCTGTTTTAAAGATGCTTTACTTAAGTGTTAAATGTTTTACACTACACATAATACCAAACCAACTACTGTTAAATGTTATGTACTAAACCATTGTTAGTGTTTTTAAGATCTGCAAGCGGTTGAGGGAGTGTATGTTGATAGTGGTACATAGCACTCATTAAGTAGTCTAACTTAACAGCATTTGCACAACTAAAGTAATTTTAACGCAAGCACACTAATTAAGATAAGAGCTGCGCATCCAGTTGGAAGGCCAAGCTCCAGGTCGGTAGGCTTTTAGAATGTTTCCAAATGCATATTAACATTTACATAATTCCAATTAAAGATTGTTAACAACAAAAGGTATAATCCAGAAGTTTTGTATAGGTTGAATCTGTAAAGTGAATTATAGTTGACCTTTTGAAATACAGGAGTTTAGAAAGCTATAGGGGTTAAAACAAAATACGTCATTACATCCATTACACACATGCTGTGAGGCACACATACATCAAGGGCATACACGAAACTATTATTTACAAAGGAGAAAAGTGGTGAGATCCAATCGTTGGAGAAAATTACATATTGTTTATACTCAATTGAGAAAAATGGTCATTTACACAGTGGTCTGTCTTCTGAGTATTGGAATAAAAGCTGAAGTCTAGCAGACAAAAATAAACTTTAGCAGAATTAAGCACTATTTTACACTATGTAACACTATTTACAGAAAAATTTGTAAACTAGTTTCGATCTGTGCTGCTTGTTTTCAAAATAAGCTTCCATGAAATGCCAATGTTGTAGACTATTATTTCCCTGGTAGGTTGCCTCTCACCCAAGCTGGCCTGTGCAACAGTATGGTGAACTTTTAGAAAGGATTGGGCGAGCAAAAAGGCTTGGAGCTTGCTCTGCGCAGCCCTTCTGTGACCTTTGCCACCTGAGCTGTGGCCAGAAGGAGGAAGCCAGGGCTTCTCTTAGGGGCCGGAGCCAAGGCTGCAGGGCAGGTTCCAAGCCCAGAATTTAAGAACCTCGGGGGCAAGCTGGCAGCTGGGAGAGGAAGCACTCTCTGTCCACAATTTTCTGCTGAAGATTAGCCCACCACGCTGGTGAAGGGCTGGGGAAGCAACTATATGTCCCCATCCATATGGAAGCCAAAACGGCCCTCACAGATGCTCCACTATTCATTCCCACTGAGTGGGTGGAAAACCACAGAGAGCAATACAAGCTTCCTCAGATAGCCTGACAGAGAGTAAGGGGTCTCCCAGCATGCAGTGCCAGAGTCTCCAGTGCAGTGGCATTCACAGGTGTCACAAGCAGTATCACATGGAGAATACTCTGCCTCCATATTAGTCCTGTCTACCTTCATCTGCATTTGGAGATTGCTAAACTTTTCTCCATGCCGACAACTTGCCAAACAGTATGACAGCTACAGCAACCTACAGCACAGTTCAATCAAACACGATGCGCATCATCACAAGACAACTTTCCTCTCTGACTGGTGGTGGTAGCTGCGTTCCTTGCCTGGTAGGGCGCTCTTCCACAGCCACCTCTGCCTATGCCTCAACTGGCGCACCTGGAGGCTAGCTGCCTGGTTTCCGTTGATCCTGGCTGGCATTATACATCTGGCCCATCATCTCCCCCTGCCGAGTGCCGCCCCATTTGCTGAGAATAAAGGTCTTGTTAAGGGCAGCCCGGTAGGGTAAACCCATGTGGGGGGTTCAATCCCTGAAGTGTAGCTCTCTGCTTCTGGCATGCAGCAGGCCCTCAACTGTCTTACCGACATCGTTCTGCTTTATAAAGGTTGGGTGCCGTCCTATTCCATGGGGCTAGGATGCAGGGACTGTGGGTCCGCTGCCTTCCCCTCACTGGAGTCAGCGAACTCCAACCTGTGGCTAATCAACATATAGCACAGCACCTGTAGCACTGGGTCCCTCTTGGAAGTTGTGTAACCCATCTTTTTTGGGTCTCACTAATGTCCTGGAATCTGATTGGCACCGTGTCCTGGTATGTCTTCTTTCCTTGATGCTGCCACTTTTGGGTGCCGAGAATGCGGGGTCCTGCCTGCGGCTATGTGGCACCTAGATGGGAAGGGAAAGATATGTGTGCGCATGTCTTCGGCCCACCTCACAGCCTCCCCATGTCCCTAGCACCAGACAGAGTGGGTAATCGAGTCACAGCTGTGATTCTTGTTATTTGCTAAGCATCTATCAGCAGCTTATAAGGGCAAAGACCACAAGGGAACACCCATGGCCCAAATTTGGCAGCCAATTATCTAGCTAGAGCCAATCAGAAGAAAGTTTCAAAAGAAGCCTGGCTGCGCCTACCTTACTTAAGACCAGCTGGTCAGTGCTCCCTTATCTAACCTTTTTAGGTGCCTCTCTTTAGGGGGGCTATTGCGTTCTGTCGTGCCGCTCTTCGCCTGCCCTTTTTAAGAAAGATTAGTCTTTTTCATTGCCTAGCAGTAATCAGCTACCACTTAGTTGGTGCTGCTAATGTTTGGGGACTGCGCATTATTCCCACAGTTTTGGTGCCTGGGATTTTAATTTGCTCTTGATTTTGCGTGCTGGACTACCATTGTCTGTTGGTATGAATTTTATGATTGCTGACTACATTGCGTTGTATGGTTTCATAATGTAAGGTCCAGGAGCCTACATATTATCTCTGGTTTTACCCTACTTTGGTATTGCATCCTCCTTGGCTGGTCTTAAGTGAATCTTTACATATCTTTCTGGCCTCGCTCTTTACACACGTGGTTCCTCTGACGCTCTGGGCCCTGGGTGGGTGTGGTTTAATACGGGAGTCCTGTCCAAGGACCCACACTTTGCTGACTACTTTTTCTTTCTAATATCTTTTTACTTTAATTTTAATTTTTTTTATTTTTTATGGTTGTATGAATGTAACTTGGTTGCAATGTAGGTTTTGTGCACCCGTATCGTGCGATGCCACGGAGGTCAGACGAAGGCTTCAGATTTCCCCCTGGAACTTGAGGTCTCCTGGAATTGGATACGGTTCTCAGCCGCCAGGTGGGTGTGGGGATCGAACCCGGTGTCCTCTGCAAGAGCGGTCGGCGCTGTCAACCCGGCTAGGCCCATGTCTTAGCCCCCAGATTCTTATTCTCTTACGACATTGACACATTTGTATTGTTGTGTTCATGGTCCTCTGTGTTGCACAAGCGGGCTTCATTGATCGTAGTTGAGAGATGCGTTAGTTCTGTCTTTACCCCTTGTTCCACCAGGTTCCATAAGCCTTAGGCATAGAGGTTCGTCATTGTAAGATATGTACTTTGGCTTAGTGCAATTCATAGAATCTCTTGTATAGGACCAGTTCATGGAACTCTGTAAAAGATCTGAATTCTGCCTACAAAGAAGGTTGTTTTGATGAGGTTGTGTGGGGACTGGGTTCTTGTCGCGTATAAATATTTAATGGATTGTAATTTTTTGCATATAGTATATAAATTATATCTGTCATAGGGATATGACAGCTTTGGGGTGTTATCTAAGATCTGTGTATGGCCATGTTTACAGTACCAGCACACGAGTTCCCGGTCCATTGACGTGTGGACTTTAAAGTCTAATTAGGATTAGCTGTTGATTTTACCAGCAGATAATGTATCCAAGTATAGGTAATTTAGTGAAAGCAAGATGCAATATATAATCAGTAGCACTTTCACTTTGCCCCGGGCTTGACGACGGTCCTCGACCACAGTACTAGAGATGCTGTGGCTGGCTGTTGTGCTGGGGGGTTCTGGCTCCCATCCTCCCATTTCTGTGGCATGATTTAATTAATGAATTACTTTTTGAGATAAAGCAGGATAACTGGAAATCGCATACAGAACCTCACAATCGAAAGAGATGCAATCCATTCATTCGACCAAGTTTGGATTAAATACCAGCAGATGCATGAGGGTCTTCAACAAAATGAAAATAATAATACAGTTATCAAGCACATAAATGGAATGGAAGAAAAAAACCACACCATCAACTCAATTTGAATGCTGAAAATGCCTTTGACAAAAATCCAGCCTCCCTTCATGATTAAAGGGTCCTAGAGAATTGATTTGGAGGGATCATTTCCCAATGTATTGCAAATGCATATACAGGAAACCCACAGCCAACATTTCTCTAAATGGGGAATGTAATCGAAACATTCTGCTTTAAAGTTAGGAAGCTCGGCATGGATGCTGCCCTCCCCTGTACCAGACTCTCTGTCATAAGTATAAGTGGCTTGAAATAGTCTTGCTACGAAGCAATAAAGGCAAGAAAACCGGAAATTAAAGGGAGTACTTAATTGGAAACGAGAAAGTCCAAGTGCTATCTCTATTTGCTGTGAATATGTTGTTACTCTAAGGGGCTGCTTATAAAATACTCCATCCGAGAAAACTCCTAAAAATTGATAACAGCTTCAGCAGTGTAAGGTTACAAAATTGAACCTTAAAAAGATTCAAGTTGGCCTTTCTTTTATTACAAAGAACAAACAATTGGATGAAATGAAGTTCTAAAGAGGAACTTCCATTCTTCATCCAATTAGACTCAAACCAATAAAATTCCTAGGATACAACGCTAACCACGACACCGAACGGATTTTAACAAGCAAAAAATTTTGTAACCTTTAAGAAGAGAAATTGGAAGAATAGCCTCAGAAGATTGGAAAACCTCCCATGCCTTCACTTTGTTATTGGCATACGAATTAATATTGTAAAATTGTCCATTTTACCAAAACTCATTGGTTGAATATTGATTTTATATGCAATTCCAATCAAAACTGCGCCCAAGAGCTTCTTTTTTCATCTAGGGCTTGGGGGAGAAAGAAAGTCCTTAATTTCATTTGGAAAAAAAAAAAAATTTAATAAAAATATGTTTTAAAAGTGTAAAAAAATAATAATGTTTGAGGGATTACTATACCAGATGCCAAACTATATTGGAGAGCTGTATTCATAAAAACTGCCTGGTACCGGCACAAAAAGAGACCTATTGACAAATAGAACATGATAACCGAGTCCAATCTGTAGCTACATATAATTTCAGCCATCCTAATGATGAATCAAGGTGGCCAAGAAGCCACAATGGATGAAAGACAGATCTTCAGCAAGTGGTGTTGGCGAAACTAGATCACCACTTGTTAGAACAAAATTAAAACCCTACTGCTGCGCTCTGTATCAAAGTCAACTCCAGATTGATAAAGACCTCAATGTGAAACCCAGAACTCTAAAGGCCGATTAGAGAAAAAGGTGTGGCAGCAGACACAAGAAGTAAGGCATAGGGAAATTAGACTTCCCTAAACTCACACAAGGCAGCTGTGCAGGAATTAAGGTGAGCGCAATTTGACAGAATGGGTCTCGATTACTATAAAAGCTTCTGGTACACCAAAGAAACAATCAATAGTGAAGAGTGGGAGGAAAATCCTTCACTGCAGTAACACCGACAGCACTTGGATTTCAGTGGAATGATTGATAAACTATCTTAACAAACATGAAGACAAAAAGAAATACAAATGACAATAGATGGAGACAAGAGCTGAACAGAGACTACTTCACAAGTGAGGATGTGTTCCCTATTCAGCTATACATTTTTTATCGACTTTAAATAATTAAGGAATAGCTGCAAACAAACCTTTAAGCAGCTTCGATCTTACCGGGGCTGGAGGGGCTGGAGAGATGGCCTAGTGGTTAAGAGCACGGACTGCTCTTGCAGAGGACCCAGGTTCGATCCCCAGCACCCACATGGCGGCCGAGAGCTGTCTGAAACTCCAATTCCAGGAGAACTCCAGCTCCAGGGGAATCTGAGACCCTCTTCTGACCTCCGCGGCGTTGCACGACACGGGTGCACAGACTTGCATGCAGGCAGTACATTCATACACATACAGAAATAAATAAAATTAAAAAAAAAGTGTTCAACTGTCGCTAATAATTAAGGAAACGCAAATTAAAACCAATTTAAGATATCTTCTTACTCCAATAAGACTGGCTAGGATCAAGAAAACAATTGACACCAAGTGTTGGAGAGGTTGTGGGGAAAGAGGAAAACTCACCCACTGGTGGTGGGAATGTAAACTCATACAGCCACTATGGAAAGCAGTGTGGAGAACCCTTGGAAGACTAGGAATGAACTTGCCACCTGACTCAGCCATACCTGGGTATGTACCCACAAGACTCATTTTACTGCAGAGATACATGCACAGCCATGTTTATTGCAGCTCTCTTCATAATAGCAAGGAGCTGGAACCAACCCAAGTGCCCCTCAACTGACGAGTGGATAGAGAAAATGTGGTACATCTACACAATGGAGTTCTATGCAGCAGTGAAGAAAGATGAGATCATGAACTTTGCAGGTAAATGGTTGGAGCTAGAAGATATCATGCTGAGTGAAGTAACACAGTCCCAGAAAAACAAATGACGAATGGTATCCCTCATCTGTGGATGCTAGCACCAATTACCAAATTGTATGACAAACTGAGCAACATCAATGTGATCTGAAAACAACTGTGTTCTTATATTGTAGAATCCCTTAAAAATTAACAAAAAATAAAATAAAATAAAATAAAAATAAATAAAAAAATAAAAACGATAAAACCATGCATTGAGACTGGAGAGGTGGCTCAGTGGCTAAGAACACTGGCTGCTCTTGCAGAAGAACTGGGTTCAGTTCCCAGCACCCAAATAATGGCTAGCAAGCATCTATAACTCTAGTTTCAGGGAATCTGACACCCTTTTGTGACCTCCACGGGCATGACATGGGTGCACTTACACACATGCATGTAATACATTCATACACATAAAATAACAACAAAAACATAAAACCATATATTCTCCAGAACCAAGACAAATTGGTTCTGAGTCTCTGGGAACGGGAGGCAGGAGCTTGTTTCAAAAAAAGAAATTCGGGCTGGAGAGATGGCCTAGCGGTTAAGAGCGCTGACCGCTCTTACAGAGGACCTGGGTTCGATCCCCAGCACCCACATGGCGGCCAAGAACCGTCTGAAACTCCAACTCTAGGAGAACTCCAGTTCCAGGGGAATCCGACGCCCTCTTCTGACCTCCGTGGCATTGCACGACACGAGTGCATAAACCTGCATGCAGACAGTACATACATACAAAAATAAAATTTAAAAAAAAAAAAAAAAGAAAAGAAATTCAAGCAATGAGTGAGTGAGTGATACACAGCTATAATCCCAGCACTTGGGAGACCAAAGGGAGAAGAGTATCCTGAGTTTGATCCAACCTGGTCTACTGATAAGTTCTTTTTATTTTTAATGATTTATTTATTTTTATTTGTACAAGTGTTTTGATTGCCAGTGTTTACTGTTGTGCGTAGTACCCATGAAGACCAGAAGAGGGCAACAGCTGCTGGGGATGCTGGGAGTTGAATCTGAGTCCTCTGGAAGAACACCAAGTGCTCTTATTCTTTGAATCACTTCTCCAGCCCTAGTGAGTTCTACATAGCTAGACTAAGATCTACTTAATAAGAGTCAGCCAGGGCTACAGAGTTGAGACCCTGTCTCAAAAAACAGAAACTCCCCAAATCACTGGTGTTTAGCTAGTGCAGTAATGTACAAGAAGAATGCGGAACATCTTGCAGTCCCTAATAATATAAAATAGAAAAACAGCAATGCAGTGTGTCACAGGGACACAGAAGCTAGTCTATAAAAGCTTCCCATGGCCAGAGCTGGAACAGTTCAGCAATGAAATAAACAGCATAGTATTGGATTTCGACCCAGAATAGAATATAAATATCCTCCAGGCCAGGCTGGAGAAAGGAAGACATAGTTCTCTTAAAGAAGAATTCCAAAAATTCCAAACACTTTACATAGATGCTCCCTATTTCAAGAAGCAAGACTGAATTCCCACCTCCCCTGTAACTAAGGATTTTGCTTTCTGACTTACTTCCAACCGCGTTAGGCAAGGAGAAAGAGTGATTTTTAAAGTGGAGGAACTTGGTGATCAAGGTTAGCTTTAGCAAAGATGGACCACATTACGGTATGTGCTTCAGCATGTGGCAAGGAGGCAACCTGACCTCTGTGGTATTCTCTTTCCAGAACCCTCTACTACTATCCAACCCTGAGAAAGACACCAGATAAACTGAAATTACGATCTTCTACTAGATACATAACAAGAATTCTTCAAAACCGAAGATCCTGATTAAAGAGGAAACTAAGCAGCTCTCAGTGAGCAGACACCAAAGAGAAAGGCTGACTAATGGAATGCAGCATTCTAGATGGGACAGGAAAAGGAAATTGGTGGAATAACTAGAGAACTCCAAATGGACATAGAGTTTAGTAAATAATTATAAACAGATACAAAGCTCCAAGAAGGCTGTGCAGCCAGCTTGGCTCCAGGCTGCCAAGAAACCCATTAGAGAACCCTTTCAACAGAGTGGAGGTTTTGGTGTGGAGCTGAACTCCCAGAGGTCTTAGGATTCAGCAGATCCCACTGAGGGGATTCTGAGGAAGTCAGCCCATGGCAGATTTGTGAGATGTGTTTTTATTTTGTTTTGTCTTGTTTTGATATTGTTTTATTTTATTTTATTTTATTGAGAAAGTTTCATGTAGCCTAAACTGGCTTGGAAATCACTATGGAGCAGAGGATGACCTTGAATTGCATGTGTGTGTGTGTGTGTGTGTGTGTGTGTGTGTGTGAGAGAGAGAGAGAGAGAGAGAGAGAGAGAGAGAGAGAGAGAGTTTCCTTGAAGCCCTGACTGGCCTGGAATTCACTAAGTAGACCAGGATGGCTTTGATCTCACAGAGATTTGCTTGCCTCTGATTACCAAGTGCTGGGATTAAAGGTATGTGCCACCATGACCAACCTTTGAAAAAAGATTTTATTTATTGTTGTTTTATGTATATGAGTATCTCGTCTGCATATATGTAAGTACACCCATGGCATGCAGTACACAAGGAGGCCAGAAGAGGGCATTGGATCCCCCGGAACTGGAGTTACAGATAGCTATAAGCTGCCATGTGGATTCTGGGAACTGAACTCAGGTCCTCTGCAAGAGCAGTCAATACTCTTAACTGCTGAGCCATCTCTCCAACACCAAAAGCTTTCATTGTTTTAATGAGGGATGAATTTTCCATTTGTTCATCTCCTCCATTTGACCAATGACATTCTGAGCCTGAGGCAGCCATAGTGTGAATCAGTGCAGAGTGCAGCTATTTCCTAGACTTTCCCTTTGTGCCAGGTTAGAAGCTCACCCATTCCCGCAGTTTCTTGCTGTCATCAATTCTAATTAGGTCAGTTTAGTGTCCACCACAAAGGACCTCCATCAACTGGATATACATTGCCCATCACAACAAGATATATGCACATGAAGAAGGATTTGGCTTTTTGTCTGGGACTGGCAGTGTGGAGAATCCTGTGTTCTAGAACTCTGGCTAAAAGTGGTCTTTGGGACTTTCTGGAAAGTGGCATGTGTTCCAGGTGCCTCAGCAGTGACTGTGGCCTCCAGGTAGAGCTGTGTCTTGAATGCACCGAATCTCTGCTTCCTTGGGACTAGATAGCAGCAGGAGAAGGGGGAAATGTGTGTTTAGGAACCATCAGGAGTTCTGAAGTATCACATTTCGGACATACTGTTCTAGAAGCCCAAATCTGATATTCTACTCATAATTACTCTGTCCATCAATAAGATATAAGTTCCCCGGGACAAAAATCTTCTGAAGATAGAAAGATCATGAACTTGCATTTATTATGTAACATCTCCAGTCTATTTGGGGCACTCGATGAGTTTCTTAATAGAATTCTTACCACCCCTTGACATGTGATGAGTGTGAAATGAACAAATACAAAAAACAAGGCATTAATAGTAACTCTGCTGACACATGATCTGTTCTGATTATCCCCACCTAGGAGAACAGGAGAGTCTATTTCCTCTGCTACTTAATTAACATTCAGATCATATTTTAAAAGATTTTTTTTCAATGCAGGTATAAGACATTCATGAATTCCTTTGTAGAGTGAGAACCACTTCAGGCTGTGGTTTACATTTTCCAGAGGCCTCCTGGCTTCCTGGTCTATTCAAGGTCCTTCTCCTCAGGACTCTTCCCTCAATCCAGCTCACAGCCTGCTACTGCCCAGCCTCACAAGCACATACTCTTGGCTAATTTCTACTTCAGTCTCAGTTCAAGGCCAGCCTGGGCTGCATAGTGAGATGCTCTAAGAAAACTGGATATATAATAAAGGTGTGTTTTTTTCTCTTCTTTTCACTTTTTTGGTCTTTTTTAAGACAGGGTCTCCCTATAGCCCCAGCTAGCCTAGAACTTGATATATAGACCAGGCTAGCCTTGAACTCACAGAAATCTACTTGCCTCTGCCTCTCAAGTGCTGGGATTAAAGGTGTGCACTACCATGCCTGGTTGCAACTAACTAATCTTAACATACCATCTATAATCAAAATTCCACCTGACCCTGTCTACGGGTCATGTAACGTCAGGTGCCCAAGAAGGACCCCCAAACCTGTGGAGATGAGTGAGAGAAAAGATCGAGACTTTGCGAAGGTTGTCAAAGGCTAATTTATTGAGCAAAGACATCAGTATATATTTAGCAAAAGGCGGGAAGCATATAGGGGGAGTGTAAAGCAGGGTAATCAGTTGATCGGGCTCTGTGGCATCAGAGGAGGGTCTGTTTTTGCAAAATCACTGGGGCTGGAGTATCTGGTGACTTTTACTGCACGTCCGCACCCAGCTCTTGGAAAAAGGCTCGAGGTGACAATTCACAGAGTCAACTTCCTTGTAAGCAAGCTCAGCATAAGCAAGCTAAAGCCTGCAGCTCCTTACATCCACCAAATTCTACATGGGTCTAGTGCTTTACAGAAGTTTTTTTTTTTCTTTTCTTCTTTTCTTTCTTTTTTCCTTTTTTTCGGGGGGGGGTCTTTTTGAGACAGGGTCTCCCTGTAGCCCCAGCTGGCCTGAAACTCACTATGTACACCAGGCTAACCTTGAACTCACAGAGATCCACTTGCCTCTGCCTCTGGAATGTTGGGATTAAAGGCGTGCACCACCACGCCCAGCCAGAGGTATTTTCTTAAAGAACAACAAAAGAAGGTTTTTCAGATACAAGGACACAAGGTCAGGAGCATGAGATAGAGAGATAGATAAAGAGATAGATGAATGGATAGATAAATAGATGAAAGGTATGTAGATAATAGATAGATAAATAGATGATATATAGTAGGTGATAGACAATTTGTTACAAGGCTTGAGAAATGGAGGGTGAGTATTCTAAGTGATTTGTCTCTTTAGCTTCAGTTCCAGGGGAATCCAAGACCCTCTTCTGGCCTCCACAGCATTGCACAATGTGGGTGCACAGACCTGAATGCAGACAGTGCATTCATGCACATAAAAGATAAATAATTTTTTTTTTAAATCAGAGGTTTGTTGAATCCATTAAATTTGAACAGTTGGTCATATTTGAAGACCTGCTGCAGTTGGTATGGCTGAGACTGGGTGTGACACAGGGAGCACTGGGAACACGAATTTTCCTGCTGGAGGCCTTCAGCAAGTGACTCCTACTTTCTAGCTTTCAAATTCCTCCTCTACCATAAGGAAACTGAACTGCCCCAGACAACCAAGAAGCTAGCTTCCCATTGAACAAAGAGAGAAGCAGAACAAGAATGCAGGATATTATACATGCCGAGGATGGCACTGCTGAGACTAAACAGAGCTGGCATTTGCAAGTCTTTATTCCAGGGCCCTGGGATTCTGGAATCCAGCCCTTCCTACATGTCATTTATTCTAGAGAAGTAAGTAAATTAGACAGGGAAACAGGAGAGTCAGCCCATCTCACTGCAGTCTTAAATTGAATTTATAAATAAAAATAAGAAGCGTCAAACCTCCTGGGCTCTTCTGAGAAATTATTGACAAATGGAGGACTTGATTGACAGCTAATCTGAAATGCAATTTTTCTGTCCATTGTTCTCTAAAATCATTTCCAAATTTGCATTTTAATCTGTTTGTTTGGGGGATGTTTTATTTCCCACAAGAACAAAGGTTTTCTTTGAAAGGAATTATATGTGAAAATTAGTTGAGTGGTTGCAAACATTTTCAATGGAGATTTATATGCAGTGACAATAGTCTAAAATGTTACATTGACCTTCCACGATTCCCATCAGAGATGCCTCAGAGATCACATCTCAGCAGCCAAGAGAGGAGTAAGGTCCCGATGTTCTTATGAGATGTGATCTCAAATCAGAATCGTTAGATCATGAACAGGATGAAGAAAAAAGATGGATATTTATAATCTTTATGGTCTGTATTCCAACTATACAATTACCACATGTTAATACTATCTCAAGATAAATTCCCTGTTGCATCTGGGAATTTATCCTTGTAGCTGTTTCCTGGTGTGGGCTAATTTCATGCCCTAAGTCTCAAAGATGAATGATCATGTATTAAAAAAGTGCTTATTAGCATGAATCACGTGAGCCCTCCTTAGGAAAATTTTAATGTGAGCATGTAAGCATTAAAGGAATACTTAAAAGAATTACTGACAAAGTTTGGTTT
Source organism: Rhizomys pruinosus (assembly GCA_009823505.1). Taxonomy (NCBI): domain Eukaryota; kingdom Metazoa; phylum Chordata; class Mammalia; order Rodentia; family Spalacidae; genus Rhizomys; species Rhizomys pruinosus. Next base: position 876,264 of record VZQC01006815.1, read on the forward strand.
GAAGGGCTGGACTCAATCCTGACAATAAGGCCCAGTCAAAAGCCAAGCTTCCCAACATAATCGTCAGAAAAGATCCACAACATAGTATGTTTTACATTTATCGTGTGTGTGCACCTGTGCACATACCATGACACATGTGTGAAAGACAGGGGTCAGCCTGCAGGATACAGTTCTTTCCTTCTTCCATGGGAATCGAACTTGGGTCTCGGGTCTTGGCAGCAAGATCTCACCAGCCCCAAACCACCTTCTAAGTTCTGTGTTTATCTCCACACCTGAGTGCTGCTTTCAACTTTGGTCAAAGAGTCTTCTGTTTGCCGTGGGTCATGATCGCTGCAGAGACTCATGACTAGTCAAAAAGCTGAGAATAAGTGAGTGTTGTGAGTGGCTCTAAACAGGACAAGAATATTAACCCCTCCAAGGCTCAAGGAAGGAGGAGAGGAGGGAACAGAAGTGGCAGAGATGAAGAATGCTGTGAAACGCCGCCTCTGGGCATGTTATGTTTTATGGTGGTTTGAATGAAAACTGTACCCCATGCGCTCAAATACTTGAATATGTGGTCAGTTGGTGGTGCTGCCTAGGGAGGGTCATGGAACCTCAAGGAGGTGTGGCCTAGCTGGAGGAAGCACATCACTGGCGGTGGGCTTTAAGAGTTCACAGCCTTGCCCCACTCCCAGCTTGCTCTGTCTGTTTTCTATGTGTGCTTGGAGACGTGAGAGCTCAGCTTTCTGCTCCAGTGGCCCTGTGTGCTGTCATGCCTCCCTACCATGATGGACTCTTAACCCTCTGGAGCCATAAGTCAAATAAACTGTTCTTTCTTAAGTTGTATTAATTGTGGTATTCTGTCACAGCAACAGAAGAGTAACTAATACATGTCTGTTGTACCCGTGAACTCATAGTGACAGCAGCTACGTACCCCAAATTGGGCCCATCAGCATGAGACCCCACCCCTTCCTGAGGAGTTATAGGCAGTTAATGGTTGGTGGGAAAGAAGTCATGTTCCTTGATGGTGTAGACACTGGTAAGTTACTCTTACTCAAGTGCTCATGCAGGCAACACTGATTAAGTGCAGTGGGCTGCAACCGAACAGAAAAACAAAACAAAACATGAAAGTGGGAGGGGGAATTGCTGAGAAGGATTCCTATGAGAGGGGAAGGGAATAAGAGGGATAATGTTGGGGAAGGATATGACCAAAGTATATTAAATGTGTATGAAATTGGAAAAGAATAAACAAATTTTATTTATTTCTTTTCTGTGTTTGAGTGTATTGCCTGCATGTACATAAGTGTACCCATGTCATGCAATACTTGTAGAGATCAGAAAAGGGCATCAGATCCCTGGAACAGGAGTTATGGATGGTTGTTAGCCACCATGTGGGTGCTGGGATTCAAACTTGAGTCTTCTGCAAGTAGCTAGTGCTCTTAACCACTGAGTCATCTCTCCAGTTCCAAAAATAAATAAATTTAAAACATAAAGAGCTCCACCAATGCTCTGTCGCTTGCCATTTCCAATTCTCTAGTTCAATAGCTTTCTTTCAAAAAAATTTTTTTTGAGCACATAAAGAAACTTTTATAAATTAGTAAGAGGAAGCTCAACAACCCAACCAAGGACTTGAATAAGCAATTCCCAGAAAAAGAAACACAAACGGCTCTTAAAAATGAAAAATGCTTAAACTAGATGATTGTTAGAGGAAAAAAAAAAAACCAAAAAGTTGTGTAAGAAATGCAACCTAAGCCACAATCTGGCTCAGCCACAAATAATATTTATGTAATATTAGTACCCTAAGTCTAACTAGCTCACTGAACAAAATGGACTTGGAATGTCCCAGCTGCAAGCCTGTCTGTCTCCTCGATTTTTTTGGCCTCATGGATGAAATAGCAGACAATTTCTGTAGCTTTTCTAAGTATTCTCAGGTTATTAATGAATTGTCTTCTCTCACCTCCTTCTCTCACCTCCCCAAAGTCCATTTTGTCTAATATCATTGCCCCTGCCTGCAGGGGCATGTAACGTCAGGCACCCGAGAGGACCCCAAAACCTGAAATATAATGGGCGAGAGAAAAGAACGAGACTTTGTGAGGTTGTCAAAGTCTGATTTATTGAACTAGAACAGCAGTATATATTTAGTAAAAGGCGGGAAGCATATAGGGAGAGTGTAAAGCAGGGTAATCAGTTGATCGGGCTCTCTGGCGTCAGAGGAGGGTCTGTTTTTGCAAAATCACTGAGTTGAGACATCGGGCTGGAGTATCTGGTGACTTTTACTGCACATCCGCACCCAGCTCTTGGAAAAAGGCTCGAGGTGACAATTCACAGAGTCAACTTCCTTGTAAGCAAGCTCAGC